>PISX010013829.1:0-55236 GCA_004024625.1 Mellivora capensis | reverse complement strand
GGCCATCTGTACCCCAATGTTTATAGCAGCAATGGCCACGGTCGCCAAACTGTGGAAAGAACCAAGATGCCCTTCCACAGATGAATGGATAAGGAAGATGTGGTCCATATACACTATGGAGTATTATGCCTCCATCAGAAAGGATGAATACCCAACTTTTGTAGCAACATGGACGGGACTGGAAGAGATTATGCTGAGTCAATTAGGTCAAGCAGAGAGAGTCAATTATCATATGGTTTCACTTATTTGCGGAGCATAACAAATAACACAGAGGACATGGGGAGATGGAGAGGAGAAGGGATTTGAGGGAAATTGGGGGGGAGATGAACCATGAGAGACTATGGACTCTGAAAAACCACCTGAGGGTTTTGAAGGGGCAGGGGGTGGGGTGTTGGGGGAGCCAGGTGGTGGGTATTATGGAGGGCACACATTGCATGGAGCACTGGGTTTGTTGTAAAACTATGAATTCTGTTATGCTGAAAAGAAATGAAATTAAAAAAAAGTTTAAAAAAATTTTTGGAAAAATGTCTTTGGAATTTTGTAGAGATTGCACTGAATATGTAGATCATTTTGGATAATTTATTTATTTTTAATATTTTATTTATTTATTTGAGAGAGAGACAGTAAGAGAGCAAGAGAGAGAATATCAGAGGGAAAAGCAGACTTCCCATGGAATTGGGAGCCCAATCGTGGGTCAATCCCAGTACTCCAGGATTATGACCCAAGCTGAAGGAAGTGGCTCAACCAACTGAGCCTCCCAGATGCCCCATTTTGGATAATGTAAATTTAAAGAGTTCTCCACCTCATACTATATATAAAAATTAGTGTGGAATTTATTATAAAAATAAGTTTGAAACTAAAACTATAGGAGCACCTTGATGGCTTAGTCAGTTGAGCATCTGAACTCTTGGTTTTGGTTCAGGTCATGATCTCAGAATCCTGAGACTGAGCCTCACGTTCTCTCTTATTCCTTCTCCTTCTACCTTCCCCCTCTCTCTTTCTCTAAAATAAGTCTTAAAAAAATAAAAAACTAACACTATAAAACTGTGAGGAAAATACGTGGGAAAAATATTTGCAATTTCAGGGCAGATAAAGATTTTATATGGAACACAAAAAGTGATAATCATGAAGAAATAACACTCTGGCCATCATTTTAAAAACAAATACCAGCTCTTTAAAAGAAAAAAACTAGGGTGCGTGGATGGCTCAATCAGTAAAGCATGTGACTCTTCATCTTGAGGTTGTGAAGTTGAACTTCAGATTGGGAGTGGAAATTATTAAAAAAAAAAAAATCTCCAAAGAAAGAAAGAAAGAAAGAACGAATGAACTGGGAAAAAATATTACATACATGTTAAATAATATATATTATAAGGCACATCAAGTTTTATTGCAATTGGCTTTATTGCACTTTGTAGATGTTGTATTTCTTTACAAATTGCGGGTTTGTGGTGGCCCCGCATTGAACAAGCCTATGGGTGTCTTTTTCCCACCAACAGTTGCTCACTTTGTGTCTCTATGTTACATTTTATTAATTCTCTTAATGTTTCAAATATTTATTATTATTATTACATTTGTTATGGTGGTATGTGAATAGTAATATCTTTAATGTTACTATTGCAATTGTTTTGAGGAACCACAAACCGCACTCATATCAGAGAGCAAAATTAATCAGTAAATGGTTGGTGCATTCTGACTGTTCCACTAATTAGCCATTTCCTTTCTCTCTCCCTCTCCTCAGGCCTCCCTATTCCCTGAGACACAATGCTGAAATTAGTCCAATTAATTACCCTATAACAACCTCTAAATATTCAAATGAAAGGGAGAATCACATATGTTTCACTTTAAATCAAAAGGCAAAAGCTAGAAATGATTAAGCTTGTGAGGAAGGCATATCAAAAGCCAAGATAGGCTGAAAGCTAGGCCACTTGCACCAACCAGCCAAATGGTGAATGCAAAAGAAAAGTTCTTGAAGAAAATTAAAAGTGCTACTCCAGTAAACACACAAATGATAAGAAATAGGCTTGTTGCTGATTGGAGACAATTCTAGTGGTCTGCATGAAAGATTAATCCAACCACTATATCCCCTAAAGTCAAATCCTAATCCAGAACAAGACCCTAACTCTCTTCAATTCTGTTATGAGGGTGAGAGAGAGTGAAGCTGCTGAAGAAAGGTGTGAAGGAAGCAGAGGTTGATTCATGAGGTTTATGGAAATAAGCCAACTTCATCACGTAAAAGTACAAGTTGAAGCAGCAAGTGCTGATGTAGAATCTACAGCAAGTGATCCAGAAACTCTAGCTAAGGTAATTAAGGAAGATAGCCATACAAAACAACAGATTTTCAATGTAGATGAACAGCTTTATATTGGAAAAAGATGCCATCTGGGACTTAGAGAGTTGGAGATAAGTCAATATCTGGCTTCCAAGTTTTAAAAAGACAGACTGGTTTCCTTGTTAGGGGTTAATGCAGCTGGTGACTTTAAGTTCAAGCCAATGCTTATTTACCATTCCAAAAGTCCTGGGATCCTTAAGAGGTTAAATCTACTCTACCTGTGCTCTATAAATTAAACAATTGAGCCTGGATGACAGCACATCTATTTACACCATGGTTTACTATTTTAAGCCCACAGTTATGATCTGCTAGTGAGAAAAAGGATTCATTTCAAAATATGACTGCTCATTGACACTGTACCTGGTCACCCAAGAGCTCTGATAGGGATATACAATGAGATTAATGTTATTTTCATGCTGCTAACACAACATCTATTCTACAGCCCATAGATCAAAGAGTCATTTTGACTTTCAAGTCTTATTATTTAAGAAGTACATTTTGAAAAGATTTAGCTGACACAGATAATAGTTTCTCTGATGGATGTAGGCAAAGTAAATTAAAAAGCTTTTGGAAAGGATTCTCCCTTCTAGATGCCATCTAGAACATTTGTGATTCATGGGAAGAAGTCAAAAGATCAACATCAGTAGGAATTTAGAAAAGGTTGATTCCAACCCTTATGTATAACTTTGAGGGGTCAAGACTTCAGTCAAGGAAGTACTTAAAGATGTGGCAGAAATAACAAGAGAATTAGAATTATAAATGGAGAGAATTAAAATCTGAGCATTTTAGCTGGGGCAACATTTTTGTTGGGATTAATCCCACTTCTGCATGACCTTGACTTTGTAGGATCTGTTAAACTGGAAAGAGAAAGATTTCATATCAGTAAAAATAATACACAAGGGTGAAGTCAGTGGGTCAGCCTGTATTAAGAAGGAGCTATGTGAGAATTTAATGGACCTTTCCTCATGATGATGACCTGTGATTTATGAATGCTTGAAGGGATTTAACTCTGTTAATCATTACTTCAACATACATTTAAGAAGCTACAGGATGAAAACAAAAACAAAGGTAATGGACTTTTTTTTTTAAAGCAAGGAAAGATTGGTGTTTTGTTTTTTGTGGTTATTGAAAAATAGTAAAAAGGAGCATATTTGAAATGTTTATACAGGAATTTTTAATACAAAATTTCATTAATTAACTTCATTTTAATTACAACTATTTTATATGTTGTGTCTTTTTTTTGGATGTGGTTTTATAATGTAGTAACTTATTTCATGTTTATTTCCCTTCAAAAGATTTGTGTCTAAGTCATTAGTTTACTAAGAGCCAAACAACAACAGCAGCAGCGACAACAAAACAAGTAAAATTAAATAAGAAAGCTAGAAACATTTGAAGAACAATTTATCTTCTTTCATTTGGAATAGCTTTTCAATGCCTCTATTTTCCTGTCTTATTTTTTGTTCCTAATTGCAACTGTGAGATTCATAACCAACTTCTTACCAAATAAAGAATGTAGTTAAGGACTTTTCCTAGCATTTGTTCTAGCTTCCTGCTGAGATTATTCTCTAAGCAGTGATAAAACATATGTGACCAAAGCCATTGAGTTCTGCAGGGTTTCCATCACTTTAGGAAAGACGTAAAGTACATAAATTTTGTCTTACCATTCTTCAAGCAATGGATGTCTTTTAAATATCTGGTTCTTGGAAATAACCTTTACACAGTACTGCTTATATAAAAAGACCTACTTCAATTATGTTTGCTTTAGAAAGGTAACCCTAGTAAACAAATAATATTTCCACTTTTGAGTAGTTGTGGAGATAGCTTATGAATGTAACAATCTGTATGTTTTGCATATAATATTGTGTAACTCACAAATATCGATGGAAATGAATGAGTTTCAATAATTTTCATCTCATATTCCTACAGTTTTGTTCTAAAAATACAGAAAAAGTTGAATCTAAAAAGAACAACTCCTAGAAAATAGTTATCTGTGGTATAGTTATAGATTGAATTATAATAATTTTTTTAAAAAGATTTCATGTATTTATTTGGGAGAGAGAGAGAATGAGCAGGGGAAGGAACAGAGAGACAAGAATACTCTCTCCTGAGTGGGGAGCCTGATGCAGGACTCAATCCCAGGACCCTGACATCACAGTCTGAGACAAGCCAGATGATTAACTGACTGAGACACCCAGATGCTTAACTGACTGAGACAATCACTCAGGTCCACAAATGCTCCTTTTATTAAGTCATATATTACTTTAGTGAAAATATCAACTGGGTCAAATTTCAATAATACTTTGATTTTTCAGGATCAAAAGAATTCAATTAATGTTTTCAAATTGAAGTTAAGAAAGTCCTCTTATTCATGTATCTTTTTTAAAAAAGATTTATTTATTTATTTTAGAAAGAGCACATGCATGTGGAGGGAGGGACTGTGGGAGAGGGAGAGAGAACCCAAAGCAGACTTCCCACTGAGCACAGAATCCCAAACTGGGCTTAATCCCATAGCCCTGAGACTATGACCTCAGACAAAACCAAGAATTGGCTGCCTAACTGACAGCCAGCACGCATCCCAATGTATCTTTTTCATTAGCATCTGGGAAGTATAATTATGAGTTTGAGCCCACAAATTTACAAAAAATCCCCACAAATTCCTTAAATTTTTAACATTAAGACTAGAGCTTTTTTTATTTATAATGATTGACATTTATTTATTTATTTATCCAAAGAAAGCACCTGGGTTTTCACTTATGTAGTCATGGCTTAATATTGAACAATTTAAATCTCTATAGAATCCCCTATATAGAGATTGTTGTTCTTTCTCTGTGTCACACTCTAAATTCTGTTAATTTGCCCCAATTATAACCACATCAGTTCTCCCAAATTCCAATCCCTCATCCACTGGTTCATTGCAATGGACATGATCTGCCTGAGTTTCTTACCTCTACACAGTGATGAGAAAATTGTCACTGTAGGATTAAAATTTTTTTCCCCATCTTTTTTCTTAGGTATCATACTCATGTGCTGCCTATAATCCACTTCCAAAAACAGTTGTATGATATATTTTACCGAGTTTTCTGCTCATTTATTTCCAGAAACAATGTGTTTTTTATAACACAAAATAAAAGTTTCCAATGGAGATATTTCGGGAAGAAGGGGAACACTATTAGAAATAACTCTGGAAAATATATGCAAACTGAGACTATCCCAAAACAAGCAGACCCATAACTTTTGTTGTTCATGAATGACTTTATATTTAAGTGGCAAGACATGTCAAAGTCTCCTTATAAGAGAACTAAACAATGTACCTTAATTGTAAAGAGGAATTTTCATTTGTAAGAATAGACTTCCTAAAAAGATATAGAAGGAAAAGGGGAAAAAAAAATTCTGAAAAATTCCATGTCTGGTATACATCTTTCTAAAAGGTCATAACCATTGTGGTTGACCAAGGTATTATGGATACTTAACTTAAGGATACCTGGATATCAAATTTAAGGAAAACTATCCCATGTTGTGTTTGTCTCAGTAAAAAGCATAATGTCTCAGTTAGCAGGATTATGCCTTTTTAATTTTATAATTGGAAGATTGAACAGATTACTCACTTAGGGTTTTAAATGATATTTTATATCATTTAAATATGAATAATATGAAGTTTAACCATAGACATGGCAAAAAAAAAAAAGTCAAGCGTATGTAAACTCATCTAAGAAATAATGGAAAAAAACTATTTAAAGATTGTAGAGAGCTTGGTAATAAGATGAAAATGAACCCGGGATAGCCAAGAGTTCATGATAAAATAAAGCAGGGATGATAGGAGAAAAAAGCCAATTTGGCTCCAGAGTCAGCCAGTTAACAATTCAGTTTTATTTCTAGACCAAGTATATTATTTCAATAAACTCATTTTTCTTTGTGGTTACTTAGGTGCATCTCTGTTTTGTATGAATAATTGTGCCTGCTTTATATAGAAATGTTACTAGCATTGTGATACTCTTTGTCATACTGAAATAGCCTGCTAATTATATCTCAAAGAAGTAGACAAATTTATTGCTTGCTAAGCAAAAGAGAAATGCAATTTCAATGTACAGATTCAAATTAAATAAGATTCCATCTAATATATATCATTGAGGAAGGAATATATTTAGGTATTGAAAAAAGCAAGACTGTTTAGGGATTGGCTGATTCACCACAGAGGTAAATTTAGTGAAATAAGGCTGTTGTTTGGCTAACATTTAGAAATGAGGGGTTGCCACTGACTGACTTATTTTCAGAGGTATGAACTAATCAGTAATGCTACCAATTATTTAGAGTATAAATATCTCTATCTCTCTCTTCTCTCTCTCATCTCTTCTATATCTCTCTCTCCCTCTATCTCTGATTATATCTGGAATGCTTGGAACTCTGGACAAAGAAGTCAAACTCTGGACTTAGTATTCTCCTTTATTTCAGAAGATGTTTACTTATTATTCTTGATGCCTTCACCCCACATTTGATCATTCTTTAGCCAAAGTTTCAGAATAATAATCAAGAATATTCTAGAATTTCATCATTTCATTCGATTCTCCTGGAAAGAAAGGTTTGGTTTGAAGAAGATTCATTTCTGGTTTCAGTGTTTATAAGACTGATCTCATCACTTTTTTAAAGATTTATTGAATCATCTTTCAGAAGAATGGCTTCCCAGAAATATTTCGGTGTCTGGATCATTGTCTTCATAAGACTACTACACAAGGGGCGCCTGGGTGGCTCAGTGGGCTAGAGCCTCTGCCTTTGGTTAGGGTCATGGTCTCCGGATCCTGGGATCAAGCCCCATGTCGGGCTCTCTGCTTGGCGGGGAGCCTGCTTCCCCCTCTCTCTTTGCCTGCCTCTCTGCCTACTTGTGATCTCTATCTGTAAATAAATAAATAAAATATTTAAAAAAAAAGACTACTACACAAAATTGGATATATTTCTAGCAGAACTGACAGAAAAGTAGTTTGAACTATGTCCCAAGACCTGTGAGTGACCAAAAAGAAGGTCTCTAAGGTCATCTTAGTCTACTTTAAATAACCATGCTTCCTTTTCCTCAGCTTAAATATATATAGTACCACTTCATTTATGATATTCATCCAAATTAACTTTTAACAATGGTTCATATTACCCTACTTGGCCAAATTAAATTCTGTTTGTATTCTAGTATACATAGCTTATTTGCCTAAAGTTTTTATATATATTTATTTAATCTCAAGGACATGAGCTCTTTTTTATAATGTCATCCAAAAAGAGGAGCCCGCTTTTGAAGAGGCCATTGATTAATCATACTCCCATTATTGGCAGCATAGATTTTTGTTTTTAGTGCACCTCCTGGAAGAGTTTAATGTTTTAGAGTCTTCCTAAAATTATATTCCATCAACGAGATAAATAAATAAATCCTTCTTATCATATCAATTAATACAGGATATTTAATAAAACCAAACTCCATTCATGCTGAAAAACTCTCAGCACATTAAAAATACAATGGGGTTTCCTCAACTGATAAAAAAATAAACAAAAATATCTCAAGCTAACATCATACTTACTACTGACTGGATGTTTCCCCTCTGATAATAAGAACATGGTAAGGTTGTGCTTTCTTGCCTCTTCTATACCACATGATACTAGAAATTCTACCTAGTGCAGTAAGAAAAGAAAAGGAAATAAAATAAATATGGATGGAAAGGAAGAAACAAAACTGCTCTTCTCATAATTGTCCATGTAGAAGAAAATCTATCCAAAGAATCTACCAAAAATATTGTACCTTGTAAGTGAGTATAGCAAATTCCCAACGTAGAGCATCAATAAACTAATGTAAATTGGTTTCCTATATACTAACTATAGACAATTAGAATCTGACATTTAAAAAAATAGCATTTAAAATAGCTCCAAAATAAAATACTAAGGTATTAAGGTAACAAAATATGTCCAGAATCAGGAAGAATAAAACCACAAAACTGTAGTGAAAAAACATTAAAGAAGATCTAAATAAAAACTATCCCATGGTCATGACTGGAAGAGCCCAGGAACCCACACATAAAAATCGTAATCAACTGCCTTTCAACAAAGGCAATTGTTGTGCCTTTTACACAAAGACAATTCAGTAGAGAAAAACAGACTTTCAAAAAAGGAGCTAGAGCAACTAAATGTCCATATGAAAATAAAACAAAAACAAAAGGTCCACTTAGACATGAACATTATAACTTAATAGAAAATAACTCAAATTTGGGGCGCCTGGGTGGCTCAGTGGGTTAAAGCCTCTGCCTTCTGATCAGGTCATGATTCCAGGGTCTTGGGATGGAGCCCCGTGTCAGGCTTTCTGCTCAGTGGGGAGCCTGCTTCCACCTCTCTTTCTGCCTGACTCTCTGTCTGCTTGTGATCTCTCTCTCTGTCAAATAAATAAATAAAATATTTAAAAAAAAAGAAAAGAACTCAAAATGGATCAATGATCTAAATGTAAACAAAAAATTATAAACGTTCCAGAAGAAAGGTTTAGGAGAAAAACCTATATGACCTTAGGTTGAACATGAGTTTTAGCTTCAATGACAAAAACACTTTCCCTGAGAGAAACATTGGTAAGCTGAACTTTATATTAAAGTAAAAACTTGGGCTTTGTGAGAAACAATCTTGAAAAAATGAACGCAAGTGACAAACTATGAGATATTTGCAACACACCAATCTAATAAAGGAGTTGTATCCAAAAATGTATGAACATTAAGAAATCAAACATCCCAAATTTAAGGGAAAAAATGTGGGTAAAAGATATCACCAGTGGGGCACCTGGGTGGCTCAGTGGGTTAAGCCTCTGTCTTCGGCTCAGGTCATGGTCTCAGGGTCCTGGGATGGAGCCCTGCTTCTGGCTCTGCTCAGCAGGGAGCCTGCTTCCCTACCTCCTCTCTCTGCCTGCCTCTCTGCCTACTTGTGATCCCTGTCTGTCAAATAAATAAATAAAATCTTAAAAAAAAAAAAAGATATCGGCAGACACCAAACAAAGAAGATATGCAGCAGGCAAATAAGCATATGAAAAGATACTGAACAGCATTTGCATTACAGAAATGAAAATTAAAAACAATGATGAGAAACTATTACATGCCTATTAGAGGGACTAAAATCTAAACATTTAACAAAATTAATTAATTATAATTATGTGGAGGAACAGAAACTTTTATTAATTGCTGTTGGGAATTCATATTGGTACAACACTTCTATGAAAGGCTAGCAATCTTTTATAAAACTAAACATAGTGTTGACATATGATTGGTGGAATATGATTCAACAACAAAGGAAATGAGCTATGAAGCCACAAAAATACATAGATCAACCTTAAATGCATAATGTTGAGTGAAAGAAGACATCTAAAAAGTCCAAACATTCCACTTTTATGCCATTCGTGAAAAGGCAGAACTAAAGAAATGTCTTAACAGATGAGAAGTAGAATGGAGTTCAGCGTGAAGGATGGTTGAACAGGTGAAGCACAAGGCATTTATCAGGGCGGTGAATCTTCTCTCCATGATATTATAATGATGGATATATGACATCATTCATTTGTCAAAATCCATACAACTTTACAACACAAAGAGTGAGCTTTAACGTAGGCAAATTTTGAAAAATCATTTATGAGGTCATAGAGTCTCAAGATAGAATGCAGACTATAACAAAAAACTAACTACAAATGTTTGAAACATTCTTAATGAACAGGGTGAGGGAAAATTTGCTAACCTAAGTAACTTTGGAAATAGATGACTCTATAAGACTAAAGAAAAAATCTTTACATAAGTACTTTACTCTCATTGATAAAGTTGTATCCTACAGGGATATGGATTATAAATTTTGATATAGGTTTTTTTTTGCATACTGGAATTGAATAATTAAGTAAATGGGTGGCAGGTGCTGGGAACCAATATTCTTACTGTTAGTGTGGGTCATTACAAATTAGCAAGGAAGAAAGACCAGAATGATTTAAATTATACTTAATTAGATTTGAAACATCAGTATGGACATAGTATTTATGCTACTATGGGTACAGATCTTTACATGGAGAAGTATTTATAGATATGTGTACATACAGGGATTAGCATACACACACATAACCCCTTACTCACTCTGTTAGCTGAGAGGTTCTAGAAGCACTGACATCCAAGTGAACACAACGAGCACCAAGATATTTCTTTCCTATACAATTTATCAATAAAAGGAACCAAATCTCTTTGGAGAGATGGCTGATTCTAGGACTGGAAATACACAAGATTAGCTTGAAGCAATTTATTGTGTTAAAAAGTAATGAAGTACTAACAACAACAACAAAACCCTTGCAATGGAAGTTGAGTTCAACTGAAGTGGAACCACATCCAAAGCTGGAATTATTTGAACCCCCCCCAAAAAAAAAAGAAAGAAAAAGAAAGAAAGTGGTATTAGATTAGAACGCAATTTAAAAATCACCATGCATAGATCCATACTGACGAACATTTATAAAAAATAAATAAATGAAAGAGAATAACTAAATCTCCCATCCAATAGAATTTCAAATAAGGGCTCCTGGGTGGCTCCATCATTAAGCATCTGCCTTCAGTTCAGGTCATGATCCCAGAGTCCTGGGATCAAGCCCCGCATCAAGCTCCCTGCTTAGTGGGAAACCTGCTTTCCCCTCTTCCACTCGCCCTGTTTGTGTTGCCTCTCTTGCTGTCACTGCCAAATAAATAAATAAAATATTTTTTTAAATTCCAAATAATTTAGGTAGATACTCTAACCTCAAGAACATGATCATAATTCTCTACCTTATAAGTGTGGGTTGCACAAAGTGATTTCCTTCTCAAGTTTGTAGTATGGATGGGGGAAAAATAGTAACTTTAAAGTGGAAAAACTTAACAAACACACCTTAGCCAAGTGTTCAGCCAAGAAAAACATCAACAATTATCAATCAGGTTGAAATATGTACCTTTGATAGGATATGATGAGAATAACACTTTTTCTCTGTGATCCTATTTCTCCCAATACATAATAACAGCATCTAATAATGAAAAAGCAGTAGACCAACCCCAGTTAAAGATATTCCATAAACACCTGACCATTACATCATTACAACTCAAAACTGTCCAGGTTATCAAAAAAAAAAGTCCGAGAAACTGTCATAGTCAAGAGGTGCAAGAGGGGTCTAAGGAGACATGACAATTTAATGCAATGTGGTCTCCTCAATGTGATCCTGAAAGGAAAGAAAAAAAAAGAGGTTAGGTAAAAAAATAATGGGAAATTTTTAGTAGTAATAACATGATATGCAAAATGTTCGCTATGACAAATATATATTAATATGAAAAATAGTTATGAATATATAATCTTTTGCAATAAATCAGTAAAGATAAAAAATACAATCAAAATGACATATGGAAAAAGTATTAAAAAGAAAAAGTAATGATTACTGTTTCCAGTTACCCAGAAAAAAGCTTTTAATGATGTCCTTAAGTGAAAGTTATCTACCTTATTAAGCTGTGCTTTTCCATGGTTGTTGGGTCAGCAGTCAACTTCAGTGTGATAGCTGCTTCCGGTACTTTTCTAATTAAGATTCTTAATGGTTGTATCTTACTAATTCTTGTTATTTGAAGATGGCTGATGTCATTTCAGTTGCTAAGTGTACATCCAAAGATAAATGTTGTTTAATTTAACTGTTAATTATGAGAGCCCCATGAGATATGTTGCATTGAAGATCAAGAGCAATCTCTCTCTGATCAAGGAGACACCATAGTCATGTAAGGGATGATCAGACAGTCAGCGAGTAAAGGTAGCCTGTACCTATTAATGAATACAGGAATGATTATCTTCTTACATTTTTTCACAACAGTTAGTTTGAAATGTAAAAGACTGGAATAAGTTATGAATACAGATACTTGTAGTGCTTAAACCTACTTGTGACTTGTTCTTACCTCTATGATTTCATCAGAGGTAATCATGCAGGGCCATGACAGCTAAGGAAATTACTTTAAAATATGAGATTTCAGGGTGCCTAGGTGGCTCAGTTGGTTAAGCAACTGCTTTTGGCTCAGGTCATGATCTCAGGGTCCTGGGATTGAGCACCATTTCATCGGGATCTCTGCTCAGTAGGGAGCCTGTTTCTCCTTCTCCCTCTGCCTCTCCCCCTATTTGTGCTCTTTCTGTCTCTCCCTAGTAAGTAAGTATAAAAATCTTAGAAAAAATAAAAAAATTAAAAAATGAAATTTCAAGGTTGTTTGATAGTTCAGCTACTTTATGTTTAACTTCATTTTTTCTTTTTATGTTTTATTTCTTTTGTTCTTTCCTCTTTTCCGTATCATTGAGCATAATCAGTACAATCATGTTCCTGAGTAAGGGGCAATGCCTTGAGTCATTAACATCTAACTTTCCTAGTAAAATGTATCTCTTCATTATTGAAGAAGTAAATCAGGATAGTCCCAGAATTTTTATAGTGTTTCAAGACACTGTGAGTGTCATGGTTTTTTAAATAGGCAATTCTTTAAACATACACAGGAACTCAGTATATATTCATTGATGCATTTTCATAACCCGTAAAGGGAGACGGTAATATAAAATCATTTAGAAATGCTCAAATCTTCCTTAGGATAGGATTACTGTCCATGTGCCACTTTTCCAGCAACACTTTTTTACAATTGAGTCACTGAATTTTTACTACAGAAATCTAGTAGTATTCAACTCTATTTTAAAAAGGTTGTTTAATGGAGTACTTTAACAAGTGTCTACTTGAGGTTATCTGGTTCCAGTACACATTTACCTATCTTTGCCAGATTATTTCCTCTTTGATCTGACAACTTGATTTTTCCAAGATTTTTTTCAGACTCAGGAGCCAGAGGTTGTGGATTTAAGGTAAAATCTATAAAAGTCTTTATGGATTTGTCTTTGCAAAAAAAAACTTTAGGTAGAACAATTTATTTAGCCTAAAGATTTGCTAAAGCATGTTCTCCAACTCCTGTATTACCTCTTTCATAGCCAGCCATCACCATTATTTTGCAGTGTGCAACATTTTTGTGAGTAACATAAAGATATTCAGTAATTCACATATTTACTGTCCATCTTGTAACACAGTACCTGAAGAGGTTAACTAAAAATTTTGTTTCTAAAACACTCCATGAACTGTATCAACAGCATAATTAATATGAGGATATATTTTTAGCCTCACACTTTTAACAACTAACTTGTCTTGTCCCAGGGAAGGCCACAAATCTGAACCAGTCTTAGATTGGTCCATATTAATGCAAAATTAAAAGAAGACTTCTCTGTATTAGAGTACCCCCATAATGGTACTACATACCTTTAAAATTCTGGTTTTGGGTTTATAATAGATATCACTGAATTTCAGTAAATCTTTGGAGCATGCTTCCAATATTTACATTTGTTCCCTTCTAATTCTTAGAGAAAAGAGAACCTTTAGATATTGGGGGGGAAGAGTTATGTGTTTTATATAAAGATGATTTGTTCATTTTTTAGACAATAACTTTTTTTAGAGCTCTTTGAAAATGCTCAGGCACATAGAAGTGACCTTCTAATTGGGTGATTTCCTTTTCCAATATATTTATTAATTTTCCTAACTAAATCCCCAATTTCAAGCCTGAACATATTTTGAAAAAAAAGGGGGAGAAATTTCCCTTTTATCTTATCAGTAATTCATACAGCAAACTATTGTGCTATAGTTTCCTAAACTCTAACTTTGAAGCCTCCTATTGATTTATCTTTTTTCATTGTAATTTTGAATATTAACCAGTTGACCTTTAGATAGAAGCTTCTGAAATGTCTTTATGTTGTGTATTTATTACTTTTCTCATGTTATGAAGATTTTTAATAATTTAGGCATGATTAGGATATATCCTTTCTCTTCTATAACCTATCTTGTTTTATTCATCATTTTTCCTATCTGAATTAATAAATAATGAAGTGAACTATCTCATATAAATCTTATAGTCTAAGATTAAAAGCCCCTAGGAAAATCCTAAATTCTGAAGCAAGATTTTTAACTGTCTTCCCCCTCACTTTAGGAAACTCTTTAAATATAAGATTGAACAACATTTCAGATTAGGGTACAAATTCAACTCCTATAGGTCTTCCTTCTGGACTCATAAATTCTGAAGTTATTGTGCCAGGATACAATTTTCTTTTTCCTAAGAAAAAAAACTTCAAGATATTTTTAACTCATTTGGCTCACTTTGTTTAGGGGATGTATCCAAAGAAATAAAATCTTCCCAAGTAGATGAATTGCTGGGCAACTTACAATTGGAGAAAGATTCATAAAGCTCATGAAATTATATATACTATATATAATATTTATGCACACATACATATACGTATATATATAGAGAGAGAAAGAAGAAGGTTGGTTTCAGAATATTTGAGATGGAATTAGATTTTTTATTTGGTTTTCACTTAAAAAATATGGGAGAGGAAAATAATACTGGATCATTTCACTTTGAAGCATTAGCATTCAAATCAAAGGAATCTGGTCACTGAGTGTTTGGTATTTCACTCTTGTACTTTCCTAGAATTGTTCTTAAATGTATTTTTTGACAGGTCATACATTTACCATAAAGATCATTATAATTTTAAGTCATTTTTGGTGAACTTTTATCATTTCTAAGAAAAAAAAGTGTAAGATTAAGACTATAATGGAATATACATAAGGAGCAAGAAAATATTGTGGTTTTGACATAGACAAATCCATGGGAAACATAACAAGTCAATCAAAACTGTACTTTTTAATGGTGTCTCATGTTCCCAACCAAACTGAGGGTATGAAATTATTGCATGATCAATAGTCTAGTAATCATAGACCTCAGACTATGAACTAAGCAAAATAACTTTAATAATTTTCATCGTGCTTCTTATTTTGAGAACAATCTAGTTACATGGTGTTATGTGCTACAGTGGAAATATAATAAACTTTGAATTCACAATGACCTAGCTTTAAATCCCACCTAGGTTACCCTGTGAATTAAAATGAGGCTATCATGTCACAATGAATGTATTTATTCAACAAGTTAAAGATTATAAACACCTATTACTCTACCTGGAAATTAGTAAAAGTTGTTCATTAAATAGTAGTGTTTTCGTCATGCAGGTTAAGGTATGTATTAAACGTAGAATAAATGGGCTAATAGTAATATTAACTTAGATCCATCATTTCCTTGTAGACAATATAGGATAGTTTCCATACTTTCTTAAAGTATCTTTAATCCCCAAATTATTAGTTTTGATTGTAGTGGGTTTTTTTTTTTATTTTGGTTTTGTAAGACATTTGATATTGGTACATTAAAAGTTTAACTGACAGACCAAAATCTCTCCTAACCACATTCTTCATGAGGATTTGGGTTGTTTTTATGCAAATGAATTTCCAGTAGCTCATCACTGAAATCCTCCTGATTAAGAGCATAAATAGAAACAAGAATCTAGGGGCACCTGGGTGGCTCAGTGGGTTAAGCCTCTGCCTTAGGCTCAGGTCATGATCTCAGGGTCCTGGGATGGAGCCTCGCATCGGGCTCTCTGCTCAGCAGGGATACTGCTTCCCCCTCTCCCTCTGCCTGTCTCTCTTCCCATTTGTGATCTCTCTCTGTCAAATAAATAAATAAAATCTTAAAATAAAAAAAGAAACAAGAATCTGAAGACACACATAAATAATAAAGCATTAAAATGAATTATAATAACCTGGAATATATCATATTTTCAAGAAATTAATCACAAAGAAATCTTCCCTAAGTGTTAAGGTTCAGAAATCCTAATTTAAAAATTGATAACAATGAATTGTAGAACACAAGTACATCTTTATAAGTTTAGCATCAGAAATTTATAGTAATTGGAAATGACTTTTTCATTACAAATGGCAACTGAGCTTAATTTTTTAAATTATTTTTATTAACATATAATGTATTATTTGCCCCAGAGGTACAGGTCTGTGAATCATCAGGCTTACACACTTCACAGCACTCAATATAGCCCATACCCTCCCCAATGTCCATAACACAACCACCCTATTCCTACCCCCCTCACCCTCCAGAAACCCTCAGTTTGTTTTGTGAGATTAAGAGTCTCTAATGGTTTGTCTCCCTCCCAATCCCATCTTGAGGGGAGAATTCAAGAGATAAATGATACCATAACATGAAACAATATTAGAATAATTGGAATCCCAGAAGATGAAGAAAGAGAGAGGGGGGCAGGTATATTGGAGCAAGTTATAATAGAGAACTAATATGGCAAGGGGAATAAGCATTTAAATTCCCCTCAAAATCAATAGAAATAGGTCCACACCCTGTCATCTAATAGTAAAATTTACAAGTCTTAGTGAAAAAGAGGAAATCCTGAAAGCAGCTAGGGACAAGAGGTCTGTAACATACAATGGTAGAAATATTAGATTGAGAGCTTAATTTTGTAAACAAGAAATAGTTTTTACATTTTTCTTTTCTGTTTTGCATGACATTTGTAAGTGAGCTAATAAATTTAGAAAATTATTTGTGGTTATGACACTTAAAGTCACTACGATGATACCATAGAACTAGCTAGTAAGAATAGCAATATCAGGAAGTGCTATCATTCTCCCCACAACCTGATGGTTTATGAAAGAAAAAGAAGAGAAAAAAATGCTGCCCCTTCACATTGGCAAAAAGAAGCAGTCATGTTTTCTTACTAACACAAAGTTAAGGATTTCCTCCTCTTTTTCTATTGTTTTTTTTCCTATTTAAAAAAATAAAGAGTTTTTAGTAGCATTGGGCTCTAATCCATCTGTCATTTTTATACGCCTTAAATATTCACGTCAAAATTTAAAACCATGGGCCACTAACATCACTTAACATAAAAGCTTGCCAGCTTTCAAGAGATATTCATATGTTTTATAAAACCAAAACCAAGGTGTGAACAAAATCTTAAACATACCATGTTAAAAATTATTTATAAAAATGTAAAGGGACTATTTATGCTCTCATTTATGGTCTGGAAGCTATACATTTAGATTTGCATAGAATGAATTGAATCAAATTCTGCATATTTTAATAATCTACATCTGAACAGCTCTCATTAGATGGTAATACTGTACCAAATTATTCATGTATTCTCTGGCATAAATTACTCTGTCTTTATAAGAGCAAAGCACTTTTTGGAGAAAAGCTTTTTTTTTTTTAAGATTTTATTTATTTATTTGACAGAAAGAGAGAGATTACAAGTAGGCAGAGAAGCAGGCAGAGAGAGAGGGGGAAGCAGGCTCCCTGCTGAGCAGAGAGCCCAATGCAGGGCTCAATCCCAGGACCCTGGAATCATGTCCTGCGCCGAAGGCAGAGGCTTAACTCACTGAGCCATCCAGGAGCCCTGGAGAAAAGGTTTTCTACTTTTATTTTTAATTTTTATTTTTTAAAGATTTGTTTACTTATTTTAGAGAGAGAGAAAGTCCACATCATGCCCAAGCATGCACACAATTGGGAAAAGGAGCAGAGGGAGAGAATCTTCAAGCCAACCCCCTGCTGAGTGCAGAGCTGGTTGACACTGAGACCATGACCTGAGCCAAAACCAAAAGTTGGTCCAAGCCCCGCACCCCCGTGCCCGAAGTATTTCTACTTATAAAAAAAAGTAGTATTTGGAAATAATAATAAGGGTTTAAGAATCCACATGCTGATTTCAAACTACTTAGGTATGAATCTCAGCTGATTGTTTGACCATAGAGAACTCATCTAATTTCACTAATCCTCATCTCCCCCATCTTTAAAATGAGTATTGTAAGCACCTCTTCAGCTTTCTCTGGGCATTGATCTAGAAATAAAACTCACAGCAAATAGCAAGGTATCTAACACCTAATAATCATTCAGCAAATATAAGAATTTATTATTGTTACTAAAGCTGTTTTAGCAGGTTGCATATCTCAGGAAGCAAAGTCTGAGAAGTTCAGCATTCATCATGATTATTATTTTTTTTAAAGATCTCATTTATTTGACAGAGAGAGCTAAAGAGCACAAGCAGGGGTTAGGGTAGAGGGAGAGGGAGAAGGAGGCTCCCCACTGAACAGGGAGCTCAGTGGAGGACTTGATCCCAAGACCCAGAGATTATGACCAGAAGTGGAAGGCAGACACCCAACCAACCGAGCCACCCATGTGCCCCTCAGCATGATTATTTAAGAATGCTCTTGGGTTGAGGCACCTGAGTGGCTCCATCTGTTGAGCGTCTGGGTCTGGATTTTGGCTCAGGTCATGGTCTCAGGGTCTCTTAATATTGATATAAACATTAAATATTGAATAAATATATATAATATATTAAATTGAAAACTGAATAGAATATATATTGAAATGAAAATTGAATATACATTATATAAAATTGAACATACATATTGATTATATAATATCTATTCCAAAACTAGTTAATCATGACGCTACTTTTATAAATGCTAACATTAATTTATATCACATTTTCACCCTATTAATTGGTGGTACGCTTGAATAACTGACATGCACACTTTTTCACATTACAAAAAGTAATTTGTGAATGAATCATCAGGCTAGTTTTCTCTGCCCTTTACAAAAAAGACAACATTGTTGAACGTTATTGAATATGCCTACTGACTTTGTGAGAATTTAGTGCATTCCTTGGATCTAGAGGAGAGTGAAGGTTAAGTTGGGTCTCTGCTACCTCCTGGCCTTGGTTCCATGCATGCTAGATCTGTTCCATTCCACACTGACTCAGTATGAGAAATCAGACTTTAAAAATAAAATAACATTTACTGAGTGTTAAGCATGTACCAGGAAATACTAAAGCACTTTACTTGCATGATCTCTTGTTATAGTAGATAATAATTTATTTCCCATTTTGCAAAGGAGGAAGCTGAGTTATGATTAAATAACTTTCCAAGATCATGTAAATGGGGGAAGAATTCGAGCCCCGGCAGCTGTATTCAAATCACAGGCCCTTCAACAGACTGTTTTTGGCTATTGTACATTCCTGGATTATAAAACCAAAGAAACCCAAGACTACACTTACATGGCCCATTCCAGAGTAAGTGCCTCCCCACCTCCTCCATTTTTCACTGCTAGTGCTTTATTAAGGCATAATTTATATACAGGAAACTTCATGAACCTTAAGCATATGCTGTGATAGAATATGACAAATGTATTCAGGGATGTACTGCTAAGCTGGCTGTCTAGGGAAAAAAAAGACTGATTTATAATATTTATTGATTTTCATGGTTTAAATACTGTCCCCATGGCTGATTTCAAGCTAGCAATCATTTAACCAGTGGCTCACAAAATTATTTTAGTTATATAAGAAGTGCCTATCAGGAGCATGGAAGCCATGCTCCCCCCACTGCTGACAGGTAACCACTTCCCAAATCCAGATGCAAAACATTTCCATCGCTCCAGAAGATTCTCTCATGGTCCTTTCCAGCTAATTCACTTAATCCCCCTGCCTTAGGCAACCACAATTTTGAATTTTTGCCATAGATTAGTTTTGAACATCATTTAAGGGGAACTACATAGAGTATTCTTTTATTTGTGGTTTCTTTTGCACAATTTAATTATTTTTTATCTAATTATCCATGTTGTTGCAGAAGACACTATTTTACAATCATTGTGTTTTACTTTATATCTATCTGTATCTTTATATTTATATCCTCGTATGGATCTTTGGTCCATTACTCGAAGAGAATCTGTACTTTAAACCATAGTTTTCCTTCTTTAAAACTCTTTTTTCTTATTTACTTCTAGCTGATCAGTATATAATGTTGGCTGTACTGCCCATAGAGTAAAGGAGAAAACAGGAAAGGCTTTGATAATTAATATTCCTAAATTTCAAATCTCATATTTTATCAAAACAGGAATTGAGTGGGGCAAAGTCATGGAATATCATCAGAAGTTGTTTAATTTCTCTTTTCATGGGGTGTGTGTGAGTTATGGGTTGTTAATCTATGAATATGGTGACAGCAAAGCCTGGCCACACAATAGTATGTACCAGCCAAACGCAAACCTAAAAACAGCCTGAGTTTGGTGGACCTGTGGGATTGTTTTCCATGGCAACGCCTCAGGCACATCACAAAGATATTAGAAGCCAGAAGCTAGAGATGAAGGGCTGTAATGTCCAGGCAAAGGCCCTTGGGCCTGAGTGCAGGAGCTTTCCAGGTAAACTGAGGAGTCTGATGGCCATGATGGTCTTTGTGGTCACTTGCAAATGCTTTTTATAAAAAGATTATGTGCACGTGGGTGTGTCGGGAGTACTTATCTAAGCATCCATTTAAATTTTGAACTCAATATCCATGTTATTAAAATTCTTTCTCACCATCTCAATGTGGAGCATTCCCTGAGCTTTTCATTTCATAAAACCACAGATTTATACCATCCCTTTTCTTGTTTTCCTTTCTCTGCCATTAGGGACTAAACTCGTTTCTTTCATCAGCTTTAAATCAAAACAACAGAATACCAAACCCCACAAATTCTTCAAACTCTGGCTCGTAAAGCAACTTAACCACTGTACCTCTATCTGGAACTATGTCTATATAGAGATAGAGGTTGTGTGTGTGTTTCTGATGCTTCATTTCTTATCCAAATACACTCTGGGCTTTTAATATCATCCCTGAGCTATTTATTAATACATTCTTCACAGTGGTGTTCATATGAAGAGTGCTTTTATTCCAACTGTTAAAAGGCATATTTTACCTCCTCCCACACTTACAAAATGTAGTAATTTTTAGGACTTTATTTAAATGAAAATCTCCTCATTAATTCAATTCTTCATATCATTAGATAATTAACTAACTCTCTAATTTGGGGCAATTTTCTCAATCTTGACGGAATTTCAATATGCCGGATTTCACACATAAAAAAATGGGTTGAAATTTAAAAATCCTAAGTCCTGTAAACTCTCAAATTATGTAATCTTAAAGTGAAGTTTACATATTTGATAGACTAAATTAAAGTTGCCTAATTTCATGGTGGCCAATACATAATCAACAGTTACCTTATTCTTAGTTTTGTTTTCACTTACTTTTAGAGTAAAATCACATTTTGAATTACTTTAAATGTGAATAAATGTAAATTTAACTTGGAAATTTTGATTATAATAATCAATAAAGTCAAAAATGATAAAAATTGACTCAAAAACATGTCATCTGGATTCATTTAAAAATGTACCTTGATAAGACAATAAAGCAACACCTACCAAATGCTAACATAGAATTATTTTCCAGAAAAATTGTTAAAGTTACTTGATTTTTTTTAAAGATTTTATTTATTTGAGATAGAGTGAGAGCAAGCATGAGCTGTGAGGGGAGGGCAGAAGGAGACAAAGAGAAGCAGGCTTTCTACTAAGGGAGCCCCCAAATGGCACTCAATCCCAGGACCCTGGTATCATGACCTTAGCTGAAGGCAGATGCTTAACTGACTGAGCCACCCAGGCAACCCTGTTAGAGTTACTTGAAATCAATAAAATAGCCAACTCCTTTTTAGGTTCTTACTTAAATGACCTTGTTTAAAATGTGAATGTATGTTCTAGTGGTTTGATATGTAAAGGGATTCATATTAATCTCATGGATAGTTGTTTGTATGTTAACTTGATGTCAAATTAACAAACGCTTTAACGACACTTCTATTCCTTCCTTCCTGTTACCCTTGTTTCTAAAGGTTCTAAGTTCATAATTCTATATATTAAAGTACATGGTTAGAAGTACCAGTTTTGATAAGATGTATTCTTCAGACTATAAAAATACTAAGAGAATTTAAAATAAGACTTTAGGTAAAAAAGTCTTATAGTCTTGCTCAATATGTAAAAGAAATTATAATAACTTTAGTGGGTGCATTAGAAAGAGTAAAAGATGCTTTCATTCATGTGCATTTTTACCCCCTGGCTTTAAGAATAGAAATACTAAGTACAAATGAGACAAGATGTGTTTCCCTGGCTTTAATGTCAATTTCACTTTGCTTAATATGTGAGAAAAAATTCAGACTCGAACCTTAGGGGGAAGATGAAGTAGAATTGAGGTGTTCAAAAGCATAAGGAGTGAAGATCAAGAAGTATTTTACTGCAAATTCATATTTAATAAAATGTGAAAGAAAATGCATTAGAAAGGAATTGTAATAAAAGGAAAGATATTCTGCAAGCTTATCTTCAATGATACCCACTTTTTTTTTTATTGAAGTTAATGTGATTCAACCTTAAAAAAAAAAAAAAAAAAACTTTGCCATATCCCAGGTGCCATTTTAAAACATTATAGGGATAAAAGCTCGATAGACCTTTTGAGAAGGATTTTTTTTTTTAAAGACATCTGACTGATTCTACCTCTCAAAGTTCTTCTGTGCTACTAGTTGAGTCTTTATTAGGCACTCCAGAGTTAGTCCATCCCTTAGGCTCCAGAAGACTGTCTTGACTCAAGGTCAACTTAAGTCAGAAGGAATTAAGAAATACTATTTATCACCTCAGGTGAAAGTCTTCCTTACAGATCTTCTGGTACTATGTTTATGCCCTGATTCTAGTAACTGGTCTTAGGCCTTGTTGGGTTTTATTTGTTTTAATTTTATTTATTTATTTGGCAGAAAGAGAGAGATCACAGAGAGGCAGAGGCAGGCAGAGAGAAAGGAGGAGTAGGCTCCCTGCTGAGCAGAGAGCCCAATGAGGGGCTTGATCCCAGAACCCTGAGATCAAGACCTGAGCCAAAGGCGGAAGCTTAATGCCCTGAGCCACCCAGGCGCCCTAGCCCTTGTTTTGTTATTAGTCCTAACTGTACAAGAGAAGACTTCATTCAAATTCTTATTCTTAAAATTTATTCAGAGACCCTTTCTACCTAAGTGTTCCTAACTATGTCTAAAAACTCTGAACTCTGAACTTATAACATGGAACTTAAGTACTCCCACCTACTATTCATAATATTAAGTCTGAATGCGATTATCCGACTATTCTGACACTGTCTAGTATTTTATAACAAATAGCATCCTACCTATCTCCACTGACAACCACATATTTAACTCTTTTTGAACCTTCTGGATGCTATCTATTTGGAAAAAAACAAACAAACAAAAAAACAACAACCTTTCTTCTATGACCATGCAATACTGAAACCATGATTTACTCTCAGGCAAAAAAATATCTTTGCCTGCTTCAATTTTCTATTTGCCATTTCTGCTCCTTTCTTGGTCTGAAATTTGTAAATGGGTCTAAGCTCTCAAGGGCAATTTTTATAGTTACTGATCCAAGTGAACTTACATTTCATGCATGTATGTTAAAAAGGTGAAAATATTATGGTGGTGACAAGAATATGAATGCTGAAAAACAAATTTAAAGTAATATATTAAGTGTTGCAAAAGAAATACAAATTTAATGGCTATTCAGAAGGAGAAGTCACATCCCATTAAGGGAAGTTGGGGTGACAAAAGTTCTGAGATAGAAATTTTATAACCAGTTCATATAAAACTATACCTATACTAACTATAGAATGCCTTTATTTTACCGGTAGTAATTATTACTGGCAGCATTCATCCTTTTTTATTATCAACATCATTTCATTAAACAGTAAAAGAAGACTCACAGAGATAAGAATGATTTTGTTTATAAAACAAAAATTAAATTAAGTTTGGAAAGAGACATAAAAAATAAAATAGATGGTAGAACATAGTATATTAAAAATAATCTTCAGAGGAATCTAAGTTGCTCAGTGTGTTAAGTGTCCAACGTTTGATCTCAGCTCAGGTTTGGTCTCAGGGTTATGAGTTCAAGCCCAGAGCTGGGCTCAAGCCTACTTAAATATATATATATATATATATATATGTATATATATTATATAATCTTCACTAAAGTAATAGAGTTGACACAGAATTACCTGCATTTGGCTAATACATAATTTTTCTTACCCAGTTGGTAGAAATGAAGAGGCACATATATGTGAGGGGAATGAAGACAGTTCATAATGTCCTATTGAGTTCTGCCATGATTTGCCTGAAAATTCCTTCAGAGGAATCAAACTCTAAATATTGAGTTTTACAGGTGGAGTAAAATATGTCCCCAAGACATTAAACTGTTCTAATTTAAATTGTGATAAACATATTAATAATTTTATTCAACGGTTTTCCTAGGAGTGAACTAAGTGGTAGAAAGCAAACAACTTGGACAAAAATTAAATGTGGTGAGCCTTGAATATTATGGAATTTATGGAAAAATATTATCTGTATCTTTGATGAAGGGTCTAAACTGACATTTTTGGAGTTTATATTGACTTAAGCCAATTTGGTAGTCTCAGGTGAGACTGATTAAGGGTGAGCGAAACGAGATCTTCTTAGTGACATATTATAATAAATATAAATATCAGACCAAAATTTGCCAAAAAAGTCATAGAGACTGTTTCTTAAGTTCTATAATATTGTTTCTCTCTTCTTCTCCTTTTCCCCCTCCTCCCCTTCCTCAGAAGAAAATATGCATTCTGACAGCAGAATTAACCACCTTTCTATGCAGATCAGGTGACAAAATCCTTAAAAGGCTGAATGGAAGATCAAACATAAAATACATTATCTAAAGAGTGTACCCTCCACTCATCCCAGTGTAGAGGTGTGGAAATAGTCTTTTATCAGCTGTAAAATAGGAGCACTGCTATTCAATCCGATGCTAAATCATTTTAATACACTTTATGATAAAAAAATGTTCTCTTTAGTCAGAATTTAAGTAATAAAATTACCTTATCAGGCTCTCACACAAAGTCTTCTGAATATGTAATTTATAATTTACAATCACAAAATACGCACTCCTGTCACTGTAAACACTGGGATTTTTTAACATAAGTTCCAGACTTTGCAATATTGTCTAATGTGAAAAAGGGTAGACAAGAAAGAAACTAGAAATAGAATACTAAGATTATCACAATTCTTTAGGTTAGAGATAGCGAGTGCTCCAAATTTGGGAATGTTGGAGGAAGTGCTGGTTCAGAGGTCAGTGCAGGTAAGGGCTTATTTGATGAGAGAAGTTTTGGTGTCAACGTTTTGGTGTCTGATATGTGGATCTGGACTATTAGAAATAGAAGGCAAAGTGAATGAATGAGCAAAGACAGTTTTGGGAGTTAATAAGCTCAGCACGGGTCTGGAAAATGTCTGTTTAGTCCATGAATAATTTAGTAGTATCTCTTGTTTGTATCATAACCTATTGCACAACAATTTTTTAGGAAAATGGATCCCCAGGTTTTCTCACAGTTATGGCAATAGTCCTAAAATGTTGTCCTGCATTTTTGTTGGTTTTGATCCAACTTCATTATTCTTTTATTTATTTCTGGCACCTATTCATCACACAATGGTAAGAAGAAATTCTTTTTTTTCTGCATCTGGCCATAACTTTCCTTAAGTTGATTTCATGTTCTCTCTAAACAATAGTCTGATTCATGTTGTCCTTGGGTAAATACTTTCTCTTTAGCTTTATCTTGTTAAATTCAACTCAATCTCAAATTTAAAAAGTTCACTTATTTTAAAATATCTATTCTCAGCTATATTATTAAGAGAACATGCTTTAAAAATATGGGTTATTTCTCTAGTACAACTAGAACCTACAGAAAGAAAACAAAAAACAAAGAAACCTAAATACTCATTGAGTAATTACAATTCTTCCAGGTGTTGGGCTAGATATGTTAACTATATCTTACTTAATCATCACAGTAGGAATCAATGTCCATTTTAAAGGTATAAAAGTAGGATCTTAGGATATATTGTCCAAGTTTATATATCTATAAATTGCACTTTTTAAAAAAAAAGTTTATTTTATTCTGAGAAAAGAAGTAAAGTGGCCTAACAATGCTCATTTTAAAAATGAAAATATTCAGGTTAGCAATCAGTGAGATTTACTCTACTTATTGAGACCAAGTAGACATAGAAATTCTAGTATGAATTTCCCAACCCATTAAATTTCCCTAATTTTATAAGAGACACTATGCATTATTCTTGTAGTCTAATAGAAGAGATACAAGGTCCCCCAAAAGATGAAATAAATATCAGATGCTTTTATTATATATAAATGAATTCACTTTATAAAGAATGTATACTAAGTTTCAAACTACTTTGAAATATCAATTTTTTAAAATATTCATCTGCTTATGGAGGCATTTACTTTTATTATAGTTGCATACCATTTTGAGAATTTGGAAATAGTGAAAAGTGAAGGGAAAGTAAACTTTTAAAGATTGGGATTTGAAGTTTGTAATTTTCTTTGAAATTTTTATCTAGTAAATCTGGCATCTAGGGATAAAAGAGCAATAAAATACACCACAGAGTAGAATATATCTGTAATGTTAATATTCTCTTTTGGGGATTCAAGCTTTTTTATATTAAGTCTCTAAAGTCACTTTTGAGGATATGAAAGAAAAGCATAATATCAAACTCCTTCCTCAAAAACTACTTAGGAGATTATCAGTGATTATTTCCCTATTCTGGATTATTTGCTTCATAAAATCTAGACCCATATAGTACTAAATATTGCAAAATTAATGTTTTAACAGCATTATTGAGGTTTAGTTGACTTAACATTAAATTCACCCATTATAAATATATAATTGACCATAGTTTAGTTTTAGAGTATTCTCATCACTCCAAAGTGATTCCCTGCGTCCTGCTGTATTTGAATCAAGACTTATGCCCACCAACCTGCCCCCTCCACGCATCGCAGTGAGACAGAAACTCCAGTCTAGAATGATACAGCCAAGGAGCCAGGTCTCTCTATATGCCCAGATCCTCGTCAGAGGACTATATTCTGGGATGGTCAGGACATCAACATTTCCCATCCTCCACCCAGCTACCTGGTATTGATGTACTTTCTGAGTACTTCAGCCAAGAGTTCCCGTCTTTTGCCCAGTTTCCACTGTGGAATAGCAGCTCTACTTGGGTGTGATGCTGCTGAGAATATGGGCCAAATCACCCTTGCCTTGGCATGTGAGATGAGGGTTCCACACTAAGACAGACAAGTCAAGAGACCTGTGGCTGCTACCTCTTACCCACCAAACCCTCAGCTCCTGAGTAGGGGTGTCCCTCAGAGCTGTACCATTGTACTCACTTTGGCACCAAAGTAGTGGTTCAGATGTGTTCTCTGAAGTGAGAAATGGGCCTTAGAAGAGAGCTCCAATCCTTCCCCCAAAGGGACTGAGTTCATATGCCACAGAATATAGAGAAGTTCAAGCCTAATCATATTCTTACCAACAGTGGAAATTGTAATGAAAGGCTTAGGAGAAGATGGATAGAATCATGAATGATACCGGATTAACCATAAACTAGCTAGTTTACTAGAGAGAAATGGAGGAAAAAAAACTTGAAATAACTTTGCTTTGGTCAAAACAAATCTTAAACACTGATCCCAGGAACCATCCTTTCCAAAAAACCCAAATGTAATTAGACCACTCTGTGAAGCAATTTATCACCCAGAGAACTGTAGAAAACGAGAGCAATTAGCCAGCAATTAGCAGAGCTTAAAAGTTACGAAGAGCCAGGAAAAGAGATAGTCAGAGAGCCTTGCCAAAACCACTGGTATCATAAGGTAATTATGGGCATACTCAAGACTCTTACCACTGAAGAATAATAGGACAGGCTTTCTGTTATAGTGGGGAAATAGATTTCACTAAAATAATTCAGCTAGTCAATATATTATGTAAGCTATATAGCTTTCAACAAAAATTATAAGATATGCAAAAGAACAGGAATATTTGACCCCTACAACCTCCTTTCAAAATCAAGGAACAGGAACTGACCATGAAGGCAACCAGATATTGGATTGAACAGAGAAAGACTTCACGTAGCTATTATGAGCACGTTCAAAGAACTAAAAGAAATCCTGAATGAAGAAGGAAAGAATATGATGACCATATCTCAAAAATAGATAATACCAATAAAGAAACAGAAATTATAAAAAAATCAAATGGAAGTTTTGAAGTTGAAAAGCACAGTAACTGAAATGGAAATTCACTAGAGCACCTTAACTGTAATTGAAACAGAGAAAGAAAGAATTATTGAACATAAATATAGATTGATAGAAATTATGCAATCCAAAGAAGAAACAAAAAATAATGAAGCAAAGGAATAGATCCTCAGACATATGAAACAGAGAAGAGAAAAACAATAGATAAAAAAGAACAATGTAACCAAAAGCTAGTTCTTTGAAAAATTAAAATGGACAAACCTTTAGCTCCATTGAGAATAAAAGAGAAAAAATTCAAATTAACAAAATCAGAAATCAAAGGACATTACTTCTAACTAGACTTAGAGCAATAAAAGAATTCTAAATAAATGTTATGAAAAATTATATGACAATAAATTACACAATAAGATGAAGCATAAAAATTTCTAGAAAGAAGCAAACAACAAAAACCGAAGGAAAAACAGACCATGTGAATAAACAGAAATGTAACAGGTAAAGAGACTGAATTAGTCTTTGAAAAATACAAGGAAAAGCCTAGGGCCAGACTACTTCACTAGTAAATTCTACCAAATATTTAAAGAATAATTAACACTAGTTCTTCACAGACTTCAGAAAGACAGGAGGGAATACTTTCCAACTCTTTCAATAAAGCCCGTATTACCTGAATAACAAAACCAGACAAGGCATCTTGAGAAAAGAAAGCTTTAGATGAATAGGACCAATTCATATGGACACAAAAATCGTCAACAGAATACTAGGAAACTGATTCCAATGACACATAAAAAGAATTATAAACCGTGACCAAGTCATGGATAATTCAACTCCTTAAAATAAAATTCTGTCTCTGTCTCCTTTTGATAACTTAAAATTTTTAAGTGTACACATTATCTCTCTTCTTTTATTATTTTATATTTTAGACATAGGCCCTTCATTCATTTTGCATGGATGAAGTTTGGATTATTTATATAGCACTTATATCCAGTATATATATATATATATATATATATATATAAAATAGATTTTATTTTCTCTTTGGTCTTTAATCCTGACTCCTCAATGATAAATTGAATATGAACTTTCACCTGGCTTAAAGTCTCTCCTTTTCTTTTGTGAGTAAAATATTCAACATTTCTGAGCATTTATTGCTGGACCCTACCAAAAAATTAAGAGTTATTGCTGTTCCTTTAAATACATAAGCTTGCTACAAATTGCTTTTGGAGTCAAGAGAAAGAAGGAAAAGATCTTTTTTTCTAGGACATAAGACTTTCACCAAAAAGCTTGAATTCATACAATTTTCAGTGATTTCTTCAAAGCTTATTGTAACTCTTATGACATAATTGTCTGTGTAAAGGTCAGATATGCTGTACCATTCCTGTGCAGCATGTTCTGTGTCTATATATTTCACTTGATTTAGATGATGCATAATGAAATCTACAATTGCATGTATTTTAAAATTGTATCTCTCGGACTCATTATAAAGATAGCTCTACCATTGATATGGAAAAAAAAAATTCCGCTGCAATACTACAGATTTTTAGAACAGTTACCAGTGTGAAATTGGTCAATTTTTGTAATTGACTCAATTCTACATTCTGCAAAGCTTTCATGTCCTGCTCTTCTCTTTAATTCTCAAAATCCAGAAGTATTCAAAGGACTTTCTTGCCAATGTGGTGCTTCTCAACTTTGTGCCTTCAGGTACATAAAGCAAAGAAATGCGTCCTTTGCTTTATGTTCCTGTATCAATGTTTTATATACTCAGCTTTTGAATTTCCAGGGTCACACTAACTCTTCATTATACCAAAGGTGGCATATGGCTACCACATGTAATGGTACTTAAAAAGGAAGAAAAGTTTCTGAAGCACAATTGGATTTCCTCAGGAATGAATGACAGTTCCTCAGTTCTGAGTTATAAAATAGGGGATAGGAATAGTTAATGGACTCTGAGCTACACACTTATGATCATAAAAGCCAATAGATAAATATATACAAACTAAAGTCCTAACCATTTAAAAATAAGAAATGTGAACCTTGGGATTACATTTTTACACAGATTTTGCTACTAACTGGAGTGAAGCATTTTCTATTATCACATGCTTTCCCCCAAAAAGTTCAGCTAGTTTATCAGCAATTTTAAGTTCAGAAAACATTCTTCTCTAACTGAAAAAGCTGTATTTTCTCCCTTGTTATTTATTCAAATATCCATGGTATATAATCACAATCTCTTGGTATATTAGGAAAAATTTGGTTGAAAATTGATAACCTTCATCTAAAACATGAATCTAACTTTTAAAATGTATTCTACTACAGCCACAGTATTGTAGCTCCCAGGATGTACACAGAACAGAGAGACCCTAGTTTATATTTTTATACAAAAAAGAATGCTTCCCTAAACCTAACGTAACTCCTTTGGTGAGTTACTTTGTACCACTGGGTAAACATCTTGCTCTGTCTCCAAGTTGCACCCATTTGCCAAGAGAAAACTGTACTAAAGCCTAACTTATTATATACATTTAAGACTTCTAAATTCTTTTAAAAAGTTTCAACATACCCCTTCAAAATATTTCAATTTTGGAGATCCTCAAGGATCTCCTTCCTAGTACTCCACAGTTGAGAGTGTTCTAAGGACAGATTTTCAAGTGGTGGTGAGAAGTGGCACATGTAATCCTTTTGTCTCCACTCTCAATGCCTTAGAGGAGGGGAAAATAAATATAAAACGTTGAAGTTACTCTATGACAGTGTTAAGGCTGCAAAATATTTGTCAGGATAGAAGATAAAACATATCATAGAGTTTATGCCAAGTGATCTATTCCCTCTTCTTACTCAAGAACACTGAAGTATGGGAAATTCTGTGTACGTTTGTTGAAAATTAGCTGAGATATTACTCCATTTAATCAGCCTGAGGCTCTATATTCTCCCTTAAAGGACAGTATCCAGCGATGTCTTTGCATCCTTCAGCATAACAAGGGGAATTTAGTGCAGGTAGAAGAAACACCCAGAGAAAGCACTGTTCTGTAAAGTATTTTAAATTATCCAAGACTTTGATTTTTGCCACCACTACATTATGCTCAGAATAAATACAGAATTTGTTCAAAAAGCTAGGGTTGATACAAGCATAGGGTTTTGCGGGCTTTTTTGTGTGTGAGTCATTTTTTGTTGTTGTTGTTTTGTTTTTTGTTTTTTTTACATGCACTGATATAAAATGTAATAGTCATAGTAAAGCAGTGAGTCTTAGAAAGATAAACATTAGTAAAAAATAAATCCACTAATTATGTCAAGTAAAATTGATTTTCAAATACAAATTGCAACTTTATGTGCTTATTCTTTAATTAAGAAATTTATATAACAGTAGTATATTTATTTCTGAATTTGTAAACCCAGAGAGAGAGTATGACCCTTCTGATGCCTTGTGGCCATCCCAGTGATACTGATTCTAGAGTTTGGGTTCCAGAACTATCAGAAGCTTCCTTACTTTTCTGATGGACCTTTGAGTGCCTTCGAGGATGCTTTCAATTTTGAAGTTTGAAGTTTGAAGCTTTCAAGTTTGAAGACACAACAAACTGCACTGCAATGGTGCAGTGATTCTTCCAACATGCTCACAAAAGTGGGCTGCAGCATGGCAGCACATCATTTCATCTTTTACTTGTGAGCATGGAACTTCTATCCTACAAGAGGGTGTTGGCAAGCTGGCTTTTTGTGTCCCAGGTATTTTTGACCTGCCACTCCTGAGTTAGAGCCTCAAGTCTGCAAGCAGAATCTGGATGGGGAAAGAAGCCCTAATCTTTCTCTGCTTTGCCCTCCTGGAATAGAGCTCCCACAATACAGATTCTTGGGGATGCAGTGGAAGATGGGTGTAACCTGCTCTTCTTAATGTGAAATTACTGTTGTATGGCAGGGAACTGGGGAGAGGGGGATGGATTCCCTATCTTTTTGCCCACATCCACTTATAATAGAAATTCTGCAACACAGACAGCTAGTTTGGAGATGAGAGCAGGTCTAGCTTACATGCTATAAACTAAGATTTAGTAGACTTCCTCGAAAAAAATGCTTTTGACTTGCTGTATGCCTTAGGCCAATTTCCAGTAACTTTTAAATGATTTTACTTTATAATTTTCACTCACTAAATGTTGTTTAGCTAGAAAATTTCAACTGAGCTCTTCACCCAGCCATTCTGTAAGTTTCACTGTCTTTTCTTTCATTCTTGATACTGACAATTGTCTTTCCCACTCACCCTTTCTTGAAAACAGCCTTCTTAGGGGATTGTCAATTTTAATAACACTTTTAACGAACCAAATTTATTTTTTTTGCTTTTTTTATAGTCCTTCTTTTGTATTTAATTCATTTTCACTTTCACTTTCTTTATACTTTTTAAGAATTCTATTTACAAAGATAAAATTTGTCATTTTTTTTACTTTAGTTGTCTGTATATACTTGGACTTATATTTTTCTCTTCATTTTATTTTATATTTACTGCTGATTTTTAATTTAATATCACTTGAGTAAAAAAATGTGTTCTGTATAATTTCAGTCTGTTAAAGTTTCTTGTGATATGTTTTATGATCTTGTATATGGACTATCCAGGAGACAGTTTTGTGTTCAATTGAAAAGAATATGTATTCTGTATATGTTCTGAATTTGTTTCTTATAGTGTTTTAGAATCCTAGAGGAGAACATAGGCAGTAACCTCTTTGATATCAGCTACAGCAACTTCTTTCAAGATACATCTCCAAAGGCAAAGAAAACAAAAGTGAAAATGAACTTTTGGGACTTCATCAAGATCAAAAGCTTCTGCACAGCAAAGGAAACAGTCAACAAAACAAAGATCAACCCATAAAATGGGAGAAGATATTTTCAAGTGACAGTACAGACAAAAGGTTGATATCCAGGATCTATAAAGAACTTCTCAAACTCAACACACGCAAAACAGATAATCATATCAAAAAATGGGCAGAAGATATGAACAGACACTTCTCCAATGAAGACATACAAATGGCTATCAGACACATGAAAAAATATTCATCATCACTAGCCATCAGGCAGATTCAAATTAAAACCACATTGAGATACCACCTCACACCAGTTAGAATGGCCAAAATTAGCAAGACAGGAAACAACATGTGTTGGAGAGGATGTGGAGAAAGGGGAACCCTCTTACCCTGTTGGTGGGAATGCAAGTTGGTGCAGCCACTCTGGAGAACAGCGTGGAGATTCCTCAAGAAATTAAAAATAGAGCTTCCCTATGACCCTGCAATTGCGCTACTGGGTATTTACCCCAACGATACAGGTGTGGTGAAAAGAAGGGCCATCTGTACCCCAATGTTTATAGCAGCAATGGCCACAGTCACCAAACTGTGGAAAGAACCAAGATGCCCTTCCACGGATGAATGGATAAGGAAGATGTGGTCCATATACACTATGGAGTATTATGCCTCCATCAGAAAGGATGAATACCCAACTTTTGTAGCAACATGATGGACGGGACTGGAAGAGATTATGCTGAGTGGAATCAGTCAAACAGAGAGAGTCAATTATCATATGGTTTCACTTATTTGTGGAGCATAACAAATAACACGGAGGACATGGGGAGATGGAGAGGAGAAGGGAGTTGAGGGAAACTGGAGGGGGAGATGAACCATGAGAGACCATGGACTCTGAAAAACAACCTGAGGGTTTTGAAGGGGTGGGGGGTAGGAGGTTGGGGTAGCCAGGTGGTGGGTATTATGGAGGGTACGCATTGCATGGAGCACTGGGTGTGGTGCAAAAACTATGAATTCTGTTACGCTGAAAAGAAATTTTTTAAAAAGTAATAAAAAAAAAGAAATGTCACAGGTCATGTATTGGTTGATATTGTTCTCATAATCTTCTGTATCCTTATAAATTTGCCTTATCAATTAATGGTGGAAGGTTGCTGAAATTGCCAGCTCTCATTGTGACTTTTACTCTTTCTCCCTTTTGTTATATAAACTTTGTTTCATATATTTCAAAGATTTACTCTTGGTTTCAGGCATGCATTTAAAATTGTTTAGTTTTCTTGATGAACTACCCATTTCCTTTATTATTATTAAATGTCCCTCTTTAATTCATTATGAAAATTTTTCACCTGATGACCTTTTTTTAAACCATGGAGCACATCAGTTAAGTTAGAATAGAATTATCTTTTCAATTCTTTTGCTTTGTGTCTATCTGCATCTTTATATTTAAACTGAGTTTTTGTAGAGAGTATGTAATTTGGCTTGCCTAGTCTGATGACCCTTTCATTTTACTGGGGGGCATATACAACTTATATATAATGTAATTATCACTATAGTTTAGGTGAGCCATTCTATGTCTTTTCCATTTTTTCATGAATTTTTAATCATTTATTTTTCTATACTTTCCAATTTTGGGTAAAGTTAATGTCTGTATGTGTGTTTGTATGTGTATCTTTGTGTGACACCTAGATAGAGGTTCTGACCCATTTAATTAAATTAAAGATTGAGTTTAGAGATACAGTGATTCACAAATTTAGTAAACTCTGGTGACTTATGATTTATCTTTCTTCCTTGGTCTTGTCCCCCTGATCTTTTGACTGGGTGCTTGGCAATTTTTTTTCTCTCTTTGGTGCCCACACAGCCTTGGATATAATTTTGCTCTTTGGAGATTTTTATCATAGTTCTTCTAGCTCTTTTGATTTTAGCTCCCATCCTTGCAACTTCCAAATCTAAAAAATATCTTGTAATGGAGACAAACTAACTTTCAGAGAAGTATCTTCTTTCTGCTTAGAGGATGTTTCCATTTAATATTAAATATAGGAAAAATAAACTATAGATATATGTTTTTTTTTTCATAATTGCTCTAAACAAAAGTACATTGTTTTTGGTGGATCTTTGTCTTCGGGCACTATTAGATTGTTATGGATTTCCCTTAGCCTTTTTAGACTGAGCTTAGTACCACTGCATTTTGCCTTAAGTCTAAGCAATTTAACAAATTGAGGGAAACTGGCAGAGTTTTGGGCTTCTCTAATTTCTAGTCTATTCATGACACTTCTTCAAGATAATCAAGATCTTCACTGGTTTCTCTTTTTCGTCTTTCAGAATCTCTGTGTGAGCTATGCTTGATCCTCAGCCTGTGTCTTGGATCAAAAATGCGTTCAGGGGTGTCAAATTTCCCAAGGTCACCTTGGGATGTCCCTTGATCCTTCAGTTTTAATTCATCAAGTCCTCCCTTGTTTCCTCCCTGTTTGGTCAAAACCCTGTTAAATTATTACTTCTTTGTACTTTTAAACTTCTATTTATTGCAGTGGGAACACTGGACTACCATGCTGTACTATATTCTACCTAAACAGAACTGACATCTAGAAATATGATTATTGATTGTCCACGGGGATGTGCATAGGCTTTACATCTTATCTTGAGACCATTGCACAACTTTCAAAACATAAATTGAAGTTCAAAATGCTTCAAAATATACCTGCTTGTGAACTAGCTAGATTTACATCACAGAACTCCTGCTTTGCTTTCATTTTTAACCACTTAAACCTTTTTATTTCACTGTTATTTCAGCAATGTCTTTTAAAATATATTTTAATATTTCTTCTTTTTTTTTAAAAAAGTGATTTGCAGAGAGATACTTGGCCAAGTTATCTAATCTGTCATCCTGATTGAAATTGAAACTTTACTTGCTTGTATATCCATTTTCTAAGACCTTCTCCTTCTGGTTTACTCATAATTGAGGGATTGAGGGCTGTCTGGGTGGCTCAGTCAGTTGAACGTCGACTCTTGGTTTTGGCTCAGGTGATGGAGCTCCACGCTCAGTGGGAGGTCTGCTTGAGATTTTCTCTCTCCTTTTGCCCCTTCCCTTATACACCCTTTCTCTCTCAAATAAATAAATAAATATTTTTTTTAAAAAATACAGATAATTGGTGAAAACTAAAGACTTAATTTAGAAGTTTCAAAATGGAAGTAGTGTATGATTAATAGCATCTAGGTTATTACATTCTCTTTGTCTAAATCGGATTTTGCCTGTTAGATTTCCTTTCTCTAGGTATCTGGTCCATGTAACTGATAGAACAAACCATGCCAGGAAAAATAGGATTTATCCTAATAATTACTAGAATACTGGGCATGTTCTGGGACCACTAAATTGAGACAAATGTAAGTGTATTGAAAAGGGCATTTTTTTTTAATTGTATGTTACCAAAGCCTAAACAAGGGAAACAGAACAAAATATCCGTAATATATTCTTAAAAATTATACAGTGATTTTTTTAGGTTTCTAGAAGTTTTGTAGATAATATTTCATTAGCCTATCTGTTCTAAAAGTGTCTCTTTAAGATCTTTAGGATTATATTTATCATAGAAGAGTTACATAAGTAAAAGGTGAAAGATTTGTATGACCTGAAGAGAAACCAAAGGCAAAAGTGATTTCATCAAGATAAAAAGCTTTTGCCCAGCAAAGGAAACAGTCAACAAAACCAAAAGACAACCAAGAGAATGGGAGAAGATATTGGCGAATGTCTTATCAGATAAAGGGCCAGTATCCTACACACACACACACACACACACACATACACACACACACTAAAAAAGCAAAGCTTAAAATTCATTCTTCATCTGTTCTCCTATATAATCTAAGGAAAGTTACATGCTCTATTTAGCTCTTTCTCATTAAAGCCAAAGAAGTACATTGAGAATATACAGACCCTTTAGTCATCTCTGCAGTGAAGTGTGCAGTGCTAATTGGTCCACTGACATGTGTGAAAAAATGTTATATCTACCTATTTATTTTTCCACTCATAATTTTTAATTTGTTTTGTAATTATTTTATGAAGTGCATTCCATCTAAATGTTATCTTAAAATAGAGAAATATATAAGTTAAATATAAATAAGAATCCTCTTCCATGTATAATTCTATGACTCTCAAAAATGTATTAATATGAATGCATAAAAACTTAGGACATAAATGTTAGTTTTCTCTTGGCAGTTACATTATTAAAAAGACTATAATTGTATTAATATTTGGGCAAATATGATACATAGTGTCCTTCACAATTCCAAGATTCTATGATTCTTTATTCCACAAATATTTTTATTTAATAAGTATCATTAAATCTCTTTAAACTTGCAAATTTTAAGCCCCCTCCTTTATTTATTTATTTATTTGTCAGAGAGAGAGGGAGAGAGAGAGTGCGAGCACAGGCAGACAGAGTGGCAGGCAGAGGCAGAGGGAGAAGCAGGCTCCCTGCTGAGCAAGGAAACCGATGTGGGACTCGATCCCAGGACACCGGGATCATGACCTGAGCCGAAGGCAGCTGCTGAACCAACTGAGCCACCCAGGCGTCCCTAAGCGACCCCCCCCTTTTTAAAAGATTTTATTTATTTGTCAGGGATAGATCACAAGAAGAGGAAGAAGCAGGCTCCCCATTGAGCAGAGAGCCCAACATCGGATTCAGTCCCAGGACCCTAGGATCATGGCCTGAGCTGAAGGCAGACACTCAACCGACTGAGCCACCCAGGTGTCCCTAAGGCCCTCAATAAGCCAAATTAAATTTGTTTCCATAAAAACAAATGCCACTACTATACTCTGTGTGTGTGTGTGTATTCTGTGTGTGTGTGTGTGTGTGTATTCCTATTCTGAACAATTCAAGAAATTATTTTTACGTGGTATTATGTCGTATGATTCTCATAAACATCTTATGAAAAAAGGACTATCATTTAGGGATCAGGAATTGACTTTGAAAGAGATTAAAGAGTTTCCCAAGGTGACCCTGATAACAAATGTAGGTAGCAGGATTTAAACAACCTAGGATTTTTCACATGGTCTTACATTGTGTAACATTACATTTAAATTAAAACAAACAAACAAACAAACAAAAAAACCTCTCATTGCCTTGATTTTCACTGAGTTAAAGGCACTGTGAAGAAAGAACCTGTTTAATGATAGTTTGTTACATAAACTATCACTTAGTCATCCACATAAATCCAAAAAAAGAAAGAGGAAAAGAAAAAAAAGAAAGAAAGAAAACACTTCCAATCACAACAACATTTATTGTTATCTAATGTTAACTGCTCTTTCCACATTTCCACCTTGAAAATTATAGTATTTTCTAAGACTCCTTGTCTTTGGTTCTCTTATTTCAGGAGATTTGGGAAGAGACAAACTATTTATTTTTATCCATTTACAGTAGACAATTTATTTTAAGGATCATTTCTGGGAAGATGATTGTAATTCTAATTAAATAGCTTGTCAGAGAAGCATTTGCCTTAACAGATCTGTTGTCATCATGATACCAGCCAGATGTAAAGCTGACATACTGACAGATTTGTCCTGCCTTTTTACCACTGCTACAGTTCTTTCTTTAATCTCCAGTTTGTAGTTTCAAGAGAACACAAGGATATCAAAGAAATACCTTTATCTGGAAAAGTAATTACAACATATTTGAATCAAACCTTCTTATATATATTTGAATTATGAAAAACCTAGAAAAATAAGTAATGATATTTAAAGATGATTATAAGTTAAACCAAGATCTGATTAAAAGGCCAGGCTTTTTATAGATGATAATCAACAGTTTGGGTGTTAATATTTTTAATTAAAAGAATCTAATTTATTCCACATAGCCTCATCTTTATTCAAATAGGTAGCTTACATAAGGCTTGATTCTTTTCTTTAAAGAGGTTGATTTATTCTCTTAATTTTTCTCCCTTTTTTAATTAATTTATTTGGGGGGAGGGGCAGAGGAAAGGAAGATTAAGAATCTCAAGCAGGCCCCACACCTAGGTGTTCCATTTATAGTAAGATTTGAAAAAAACCAATGAATATTATGGAGGTCCAATATAAAACACTCTTGTTTCCTAGGTAATATGAAACCACAATAAAACTCATGTGTACAACAGAAATGTCAAATTTAATATTGATGTAGCTGAACTGGAAAACATGGCTAATGGTTTTCCTATAGCTAAAACCTCAGAATAAATATTCAATGTCATAGTGTCTAGACAACCAGGTCACATCAGGAAAGGGGACCTACCCCTTGTACAAAGGAGCTAATTAGTAGAACGTGTGTTTACTGCAAGCATCATGATTCCCCAAAAGAAACAAAAAGGAGCTAAAATGAAAATATCCCGCATTTTATTGTCTTCAAATGTATCAGCAGAATATTCAATCTTTTATTATGAAATTTCCTCTCAACAGAAGGAAACATCAGGAATGGGGTGGTAGTAATATCCCCAACAAACATCTAAAAGCAGTTTGTCGTAACACCAAATTCTAAATCACTTTCTTTCTCTTTCCCAATCTTTCCATCAATCTTCATTGACAACTGCTATCAGGTTTTTCATTCAGAAAGTTGTTGGTTCTTGTAGGCGAGGGAGAATTTTTCAGACATTTCTTTTTATATTGCCTGTATTATCCTGGATGGTCTTTACTGTGTCTCTACCGTAAAGGAGAATATAAGTAGCCTGCCTAACACTGACTCATGTGGTAAGTGCAAAAGTAAGTAAAATGAAAGTAGTGGAGATTAAAAAATCTGACTTTAAGTGATATGATGTATAATTTATATTATAAAAATAGAAAAGACACAGATAAACTAAAATGTAGAATGATACAGAAAAAAAAAACTGACAGCGTAAAGAAACTACTATTTTTAAAATGTAGCAATAAATCTTAAGGCATGTGACAAAATGGACATATTTCCAGAAAATGACCAAATATAAATTTAGCACGAGATGAACTTAAAAACTAATTTGAATGGTGCCTGGGTAGCTCAGTCAGTTAAGCATCCAGCTCTTGATTTCAGCTCAGGTCATGATCTCAGGGTTGTGAGATCAAGCCTGGGATCAGGCTCTCTGGTGGGTGTGGAGCCTGCTTAAGATTCTCTCTCTCCTTCTCTCCCTGCTCCTCTCCCTCCTCTCTCTGAAAAAAAATTCAATAAATAAAAATTAGAAAAAAATATATTTTGAATCAAAACCATTGCACATCCTTAAACCTCAAGTACTGATGGCCTTATAGCAGAGTTTGTCCTATTTTTTGAGACAACGAGCCTTAACCTTGTATGAGTTTTCCAAAATGGAAAAATGGCAAGCTAATGCTCTCACTATGTTAGTTTATTACTGTACCACTAACAAAATATAATTAGCCCTTACTGCAGGAATGACCAAAGTAGGATTGTCACTGTCACCATCATCAGCACCATGACCATAATGTTCCAGCACAGTACGAGGTTCCCTGATCAATGTAGTATGACAAGAAAATTAATTAAATTGATTATTTAAATAAATAAATTAAGTAGATAACATTTATTATTTGCAGATGTTATACTTTTACAAGATAGGGAAACCAATAGATTTGCTAAACAAAGCCTAGCTTTAGTCTTCAAAGAAAGAATCAAGAGAGAACCTGGTAGGTATAGAAAAATGGAAGAGTAAGCAAATGTGTAATTTTCCGGAGAAGACAGAAAGGTAATATAAGTGGTAGAAGGTAGACTTTTATTTATTTTTATTTTTTGAAGATTTCATTTTTTTAATAAGCTCTACTCCTATCGTGGGGCTCAAACTCATGACCTTGAGATCAAGAGTTAAATACTTCTCTGACTGAGCCAATCAGACCCTTAGAAGACTTTTAGAAGAAAAATGTTATCTAAATGCACCCAAATTTGCAAGAGAGAACTCATGAGATATGTACATGGGAGTAGGGATTTGAGGATATAGTTGTATGATTGCAAGTTTTGTTTTGTTTTGTTTTATTCCCTGAGGGGGAAAATACTGACTCATAGATGAGGGCCAAATCTAGGAAGTTAGTGAGAGTAGTTCAAATGGTTTTTGTAAAGTGAGAGTGAGTCAATGAGAAAAAGTAATATTGCAATTTGAAGTTTAGATTAGTATTGGTGTCTGGAGATAGTTTTTGTGAAATTAATATTTTTGTTGTGTAATTATTCCTAACTGCTAACTCTAAGCATCATGTAACAAATTATCTGTGTTTGAAGATTTGCTAAAGAAACATAAGGAAAGGTTAAAGGACAAATTAACTTGGTGCTTTGAGAAAGGGTTATTTTAAAAAGTGACTCAAGGAATCTAAGCTGGATATAGATGAAAAAGACAGCAGGGCAAATGGGGGGATCCCACTGTAACTAGCCATATTACTTCCAAACTATACAAAATCAAAGCTAAAGAAAAAATCTTGAAAGAAGCCAGAGAAGAAGAAAAAAAAAAACTTCATATAATGGGAAACAAAGATAAGAATTACATCCAATGTCTCCTCAAAAACCATGTGAGCAAGACTGGCGTGTAGTGAAATATTTAAAGCTTTGAGAGAAAAAACAAACAAACAAACAAAACCTGCAGCCTTAGAATTCTGTACCCTGAAAAATTATCCAATAGTAAAAGATATATAGATTTTCTCAGATAAAAATTGAGGAAATTTGTTGCCAGTAGGCCTGCCTTGCAAGAAATGTTAAAAGAAGTTCCATGGAGAGAAGAAAAATATAGGTCAGAAAGTTTAATCTACATAAAGGAGGAATATCAAAGAAAAATTAAGTTAAGGTAAAGTAAAAACTTATTTTTCTTATTCTTAATTTATCTAATAGTTAACAGTTGGCTCAGAATAATTGCAACAATGTAGTAGATTATGCTTATGTGTATATTATATATTTATGCATATGTATGTTTTATGTATACTTACTTATTATTTTTTTTTTTTTAGAGATGGTAAGGGAGGCACAAGGGGAAGAGAGAGAGAATCCTAAACAGGCTCCACTGAATTCCATATAAAGCTCCATCTCACAACATTGAGATCATGACCTGAGACAAAATTAAGAATCAGATGCCTAACTGACTGAGCCACCCAGGCACCCCTGTTTATGTATATTTAGTATTTGCTTACATGTATATATGCATGTGTGGTGTACACACACAGTTTATATATGTTTATATACAAATGAAAAATGAAATGAATGAAAGCAATGATACGAAGTATCGAATGAAGGAATCAGGATTATCTTGTTGTAAGGAATTAGGATTACATTCTTATTGGAACACCTGGATGGCTCAGTCAGTTGAGTGTCTGCTTTCAGGTTGTGATCCTTGGGTTCTGGGATAAAACCCTGTGTCTCTCCCTGCTCACTGGGGACTCTGCTTGTCTCCCTCTCCCTCTTCCTTTACCCTCTACTCATGCTCGCTCTCTTTCATGATCTCTGACTCTCTCTCTCAATAAATGGATAAAATCTTTAAAAAAGGATTATTTTGTTAAATAATTTTGTTAAAATTTCACAGAGAAAAGGGAAATAAGTTAATGGCCTGAGAGTTCTGATAACATTCATTAAAAAGATTAAGTGGATCTCTGTCAAATAAATAAATAAAATCTTAAAAAAAAAATAAAGGCGCCTGGGTGGCTTAGTGGGTTAAAAAGATTAAGTGAAAAAAATTTAGTAGGAAACTAAAAGAAGTAGGAAGTTGTATTTAGAACATAATGGTAAAAACTTAATAATCTAAGCTCAATAATATCCTGAAAAAATATAAATCTCAAACAAGAATTTTAAGTTTAACCCAGCCATTAGAATAGTTGTTAATCTACTACAGAAGTTGTCATGTCTTGTTGTATACAACATAGATCAAATGAGAACATGAAGTTTAATGACCATTAATAACACAATAAAACTTTATCCTTTAGAAGATGCATGAACAGGAAAACCTAATGACAAAGTGAGAAAATTTCAAATCAGTTATGAAGAATGAAAAAAATCAAATATATTTTGATGAAGGTGAATTGCGGCAGTCTGACTTTATGTATGTCTTGATACTTGCTAAATTGAGAGTCCTTTAGCCATATTAAATGTTATTTCCCAGCAAAAAAAGTACTACATTTAGGATATGCATATGTTCTGCATATAACTTTACAGAAATAATAATTGTAATATGGCCATTTCATATTCCTACAGGATATAGTTCCCAAAAGACCTCTATTTTGTATGTCATACTCATAACCTTTTACACTAAAATGTGTTTTTGCTAAGTGATTATATGTGATCTGAGACACTGTACCAGAGCCAATGCAAGCTATCATAATTTTAAGGTAGAAGCTCACATTATGATATTATAGCCCCTATAAAACACATTTTTATTCCTATTCTTTTCATTAAAACACAATTTCTGAAAAACTGTAGAACTATTGAAAGACTTTCAACATACTCTTCAAAGGACAAAAACAACATGCTACTAACATTTTATGTTAATTATCTTAAAAATATGAATCAAGGTATTCACTTAGTTTTTAAAGGATGCAAAATTTCCTGATAAGTTTAATTTTTATATTTTTGGAAGCTACTATAATCAAATCATTTCTTTCCCCTCCCTCCCTTAATACATTATCTTGCAAACATAGTCATATTTTTTTGTGTGTGTACATAACTTTCTTCTGTATATAAGCAATTTCCCTAATTATGCACATTTCAATTACCTGCTGGAAAAATTTCTTGTGTATTTTTCATTCAAATAAAAAGAATACCTCCAAACAAGCCTTACAACAAAGTCTTAAGAGGGCTTGATGATCCTTGTTTCAATAGCCAATACTTAATTCATGTTCACATTGAAGGAATACTTAAAACGTGTTTACTTTTTCATGATACATCTTACAAAATTTCATGTGCAAAATGGATGACTTTCTTTTCCAGTTAGCCTCTGAAATAACTAGTGGAATTAAGGGAAACATTTTCTAAAATGTGTTTCTTGGTATGAGCATCTTAACTGATGAAACTGATTATTGTTATTACTAGATTTCTAACAAAGGGTAAGTTGACTCATTTATTTCGTCTGTGGAACAAAAACAAGGTGACAGATCAATGTCTTGCCCACCCTCACCTACATCTCTAATGTCTCCACAGAGCAGGAATTCTCATAACTCATATGTTCTTCTTTAAGACGAATATGGATATTAATTGATGAAAGGGTAAAAATTATCACTGTTCCACCATGGCTTGAATACAGATGGGAAACTGAAAATGGTGTCTCCCTTCACAAGGGACAGTCACTGAGTAAGTTTAATTTTCACCAAGCCCTCCAAACTAGCAGGACAAACACATGAACAGGACATGGTTCTTTTATGATTGTTCTTTGCATCTTAGGAGAGTGGATTGCTCCACATTGAATTCCATGCATACATTTTTCATGACCTGCATCCTTCCCTTTTTTTGTAGTAACATAACCTATGTCTTTGGGATAGTAAATGAACTGGTTAAAATGAAACAAAACAAAATAACAGAGAAATAAAAACATATGTAATTTATTTTATTCTTCCTTTTAATTGTTTTATGGATTGAAAATGAGACTTGAGTTGCATGTCAGTGGAAATTTCTCACTAGAGTAAGGAAAATAAGAAAGATAACAAAGAAAAGAACTGAAAGCAGATTTGAAGAAGAAATAACTGTGGGATTCTTCTGTTTCTTCCTTAGTGGAGTTTTGGAACCAGACTTCTCTTTGTGAGTTTCCTGATAGTAGCAAAATATTATCCAGGATTTGTAAATAATAATTGTAATTATTATTATGCTTTTCTCTCCTTAGAATCTGGATTTTTTGATCCTAGAATAATGTTTGACAGTATGAAGCTGTTGGAAGGAAAGGAAGAGCTGCCATGGTCAGAAAGAAGCAGAATAAAAGGGAGTCTGGGATGTATTCTGAGATGGAATTGTACAGATAAATTATGCTAATGATGTATTTAAAAATATATATATATCTGTACTTGGACAAAAAGAATACAGAGGAAAAACAGTGTCCATTTATCATGAAGTTAAAGATGAGTGAACATTAACAGAGTATTGAAAGCAGTAATAACATAAAATGACCTAAACAAACTGTTGTAACAAAAATACTAACAATCTTGCTTTTTCTTGGCCATGAATCATGATAATAGTCTCAGTATCAAGCATGTCCAGCCTCTGTGGCTACCAGGACCTGGCAGTGGGCATGATGTCCTTTAGAATCCTAAGAACAAATCTGAGTCAAATGGTAGCCAATAAGAACATCCACAAATATTCCAGTGAACATAAGGATTCATGTCATATTAGAATAGAGGAAATGAAGAACAGAACCCCTGCTAACCTGGACCAGTGGGATTTGGAATGGTCATACTGCAGACTATTGATGCAGAATGAAATTAAGCAAAGTTCAAAACTAAGTATATACATTAAATTTTTAATCAGTGCTGCAATTAAGTGACCTGCTACGAAATGGGAAGAAAAAATCGTTAAGAAAACCTTCTCCTTAGAAATGGAGAGCAAAGACTGCTGCCACCCAGTGGACATCATCTCATCTCTTAAGAGTCTGTATAGACATGGGGAGATGGAGAGGAGAAGGGAGTTGAGGGAAATTGGGGGGGAGATGAACCATGAGAGACTATGGACTCTGAAAAACAACCTGAGGGTTTTGAAGGGGCGGGGGGTGGGAGGTTGGGGGAGCCAGGTGGTGGGTATTAGGGAGGGCATGCATTGCATAGAGCACTGGGTGTGTTGTAAAACTATGGATTTTGTTACGCTGAAAAGAAATGAAATTTAAAAAAGAAAGAAAAAAAAGAAAAAAAATCCACATATCAGAGAGATCATATGATTAAAAAAAGAGCCTATATAGAGCAAAAAGGTAGAGGAAGTGTGAGGTTTTCAGGGGTAACACTCATCTTTTTCTCCTGCCCTTTGACATCAGAGTCCTTGTTCTTGGATCTCAGGACTCAGACCCAGACTAATACCATTGGCCCTCAATTCTTAGGTTTTTATGACTCAGACTGGGGTTAACACTATGGATTTCCCTGGTTCCCAGACTTCTGAGTTTTGACTGGGCCTCCAGTTTGCAGAGTAAAAAATGCCGAAATTTCTCAGCCTCCATAATTTTGTGAGCTAATCTTTCATAATATCTATCTATCTACCTATCTATTTCTATCTATCATCTATTTACCTTCTTTTATCTTACTGAATCTGTTTCTCTGGGAAATCCTGGCTAATACAATGTATGAAGTAAATCTACATTAAATATTATTAACTGGGGTGTTGGTTAAACAACATACCCAATTCCATGAACATGCAAGCCAATAATATTATTTTAAACCTAATTTTAAAATATGGAAGGGATAAAAATAAGAGAAAAAATATGGAAGGGAGACTTTTAAGTAAAAGAATCATTCAAGTGTGCTAAGAAAGCCAGTAGCTATTAATCAATTCTTCAGTCTTACTTTCCAAAAGAAACTCACAAATTTAAGCCTTGCACAGAGGGGTACCACTTAAAATTACATTCACCAGCCTTCTTTCTAAACCACTGGAAGAACTGTGCTTCTTACTTTCCCTTCTCTTCTCTTCTCTATGGGACAATGCAGAAAGTTGGTTGGACTTCAGAGAGAAGACCCATGTTGAGGACAGCAGAATAACTGCCAACTGGAGCCCATATCCCCAAACTGTGGAGCCCTAATATCAGGCTTTCTTTGCTTTAATTTAAAACTTTATGTGATAAAGAAATCATTATTTTTTAAGCAGCTTTTTTTTTTAAAACAAGAACATTTATTAAAGCAGTTAAACATGTGTCCTAAGCAATGCACCAACCATAAATAGAAATCAAATAACTGCCAAGTTAAACAACACAAAAAAAAATAAATAAAAATAACTGTTTCTTTACATAGATTTGTGAATTCGAGTCATGCATATCTAAAATTCACAACCATCTTGAGAATTTCTTTTAAAATTCCTTTAGATATTTAATTAAAAAGAAAGTAGCTGTCATATTACTTCTTTTCTTAAATGTCTTTCTTATTATAACCAGTCTATAGGAAATCTCTTGATAATTAGTTCAATGTTTTGTTTGATCAGTTTTGGTTACTCAATACACAGTCTTAATAAATTTAGTAATGAACTTGGGAAATTAGGAGTTGGCTGTAACAATGAAATACGATTTTTAATGTTCTTAGAATTGTTACTCATTTGGAGATAAAAATACAGACTTTGAGTGGTAAAACTATTTCTAATACTCTTTAGTTTTCCAAGTCAATTAGAGTATTGAGGAAAAAACAAAAAACCTCTAAAACAAGATTGACAATTAAGCCTGAAGTTTAGGGCAGAATTTCAACTGAACATATACTTTAATATATTTTAAATATATCCAGCTGTTGAAATCTATTTTAAATAGTTGTATTGATGGTTATTATTCAAGGATTAGTGATTCAATTACATAAACCCTTATTCTATAGCAGGGTAGTACAAAAAATTGGGCTATTTCTAAATTTAAGAGCATATGTTTAGACAAATATGTCTATAGGTCTTTCTGTCCTGACCAGAATATAGTAAACTACTACAGCCTGATACAATACTACTATACCAAGAATTAGGTAAGGCTGGAAAGTCACATGAATAACATATTAAAAGATATTGGAAAGATGTGGAAAATTTGACCTTCAGTCCTAGAAGGGAGCCGGTATGAAGTGAGATGACCACCTTTGGCTCCTTGATTCCTTGGGTATGTTTGCCACTTCTCCATGTGGACATCAACTTTGGTTTAACACATAAAGGAGATCCTTCTGGGAAGAGAGAAATCAGAAAAGTCTTCTTACTGCTTCAGAGGATTGGCCTGGCAGTATGAAGAATTAAGGAACTGAAAACGCTTTTTAACATAAGACGTTTTCTGAGATCTGGGCAGCTTGTGAAAGACTGAGCTATGCTAAGAATTGACAATATGATATAATACAGTGTTTAAGAAACACATTTATACTAGTTAATTTAATTTAATGTAAATTAAAACCACAATGTGGAACCATAACACATATACCAGAAGAGCTAAATTTAAAAGAACATACAATAACAAAATGTTGGCAAATATGTAGAGCAAATGAAAACTTTATATATTGGTAGCTAGAAAATAAATTGTTTGCTAAAAAAGCTAAATACACACTCATACACACATACATGTATCTCATGGTCCAGCAATTATAATCATGGGTATATAAAAATGAGTGCTTCTGTCCATCAAAAAACATGTCCAAGGACAATATGGACGAATCTCATAGACATAAGCCCAATAAAAAGGGCACATGATACATGAATCCATTTATATGAAATTTTAAAACTGGCAAAACTAATCTATAATGATAGAAGACAAAACAGCATTAATCTAATGATATTATCAACTGAAAGGGAACATGAGTCCTTCTGTGTTTTAGAAATGTATTATGCCCAGATCTGTGTTGCTACAAAAGTATAAAGTATGAAAAACTCATCAAGCTCTATATTCAATTCTTGAATACTTTTATGTATATTTGTTATACCTCAATGATATATTCACATTAACTATTGAAAAATTCTGGTTTTCAATGAAGAATGAAGACAATCAGTTAAATTTATCTTTTATTACTCTAATTATTGTCTCTAGAGAAAAATGGGCACACCAGCACTCCCAGGATAACCGTAGCTATGTAAAATATTTAAAATATCTAACAGCCATTATGATAAAGGTATTAACCCTTCAAACCAAATTCAGTAAAGACTCAGGTTGGGTGCCAGCTAAAACAAAACAAAACAAGACAGTATATTCACCAGTTTGTACTACTTGAATATTAGCCCTGACCATTATACAATGTTTAAGGGTATGGCTTCTACAATCAAAATAAATATTCTGATATCTTCCTTCACCATATAGCATCTATCTGACCTTGAGAATGTTATGTAACATACTAAGGTTCACTTATTTTTCATGTTTAAAATGATTATATCTGGGGCATCTGGGTGTCTCAGTGGGTTAAAGCCTTTACCTTCGGCTCATGATCCCAGCATCCTGGGATCGAGCCCCACATTGGGCTCTCTGCTCAGCAGGCAGCCTGCTTCCCCCTCTCTCTCTGCCTGCCTCTCTGCCTACTTGTGATCTCTGTCTGTCAAATAAATAAATAAAATAAAATAAATAAAATAAAATAAAATAAAATAAAATAAAATAAAATAAAATGATTATATCAGTACCTATCCTGTAAGGTGATAAATGATGCTCAGTAATGATTACTTTTCATATTTAGTGAGCTACATAAACTTTCATTTTCAGTGATTTATTAATTTATATCATATGCAGCTTCCAAATCCTCCCTTTTCTTATTTTTCTTCTATTTCTGTAAAAATTTCAAGGCAACAAAATTTTCCATTACATTAAATAATTTTATTTTTCAATATTACCCACACATTACCCACATTGCATATAATACAATGCTTCTATTTTGATAAAAATTCCATTATAAGTACATTTAAAATGCTGGAAAATATATATCTCAATTACATTTAACAATTTCTCAAAGATGCAAGTATCAGAAAGAGGCTAAAAGATAAAGGTGGTAGTGAAATTCCAAACATATATAATGCAAAACAATTTATTTTGTGTTTCTTTGGAGTATAAAATAGATTTAAAGTTCCTCTAAATATATCTCATCAAAAAGTAGTGTACATAAAATTGTTCAGTACCAGTACTGAAATACATTTTCAGTAAGTGGTAAGCAGTATTTTATTTCAAAGACTAATAAAATATTTTTCCTTTTCAACATGGAATTCAGTGTTTCAATATTAATTATGGCTGTATTATATGGGTTTGAAGTTTGTTTCTGCAGGACTGTTATTTAAACTGTGTGACAAATTTAATTAATACCTAATGTTCTAGACAACTGACTGGTTGCAACTATGAATTTCAGGAATGAAGGAGAAAAGAAAGAACAAAGAAAAGAAGGGAAAGATGAAGTAGGGGAGGGGAAAGAGATAATAGAAAGAAGGAAAGTAAGTAGGGGAGTGAGATAACTTATATTTCCACACTCTGCAAACTATTGAGAGTCTTTAATACATGATATAATTCCTAAATATTTAAACACAATTTCTTAATAGAAGATTGTATATATACCTTTTTTACAAGGGGAAACAATGTTTTACAAATATATTGGGTTATAGAAAATGTAATAAGTATTGGTATAAATAGGAAACAATGCATATGAGCTGTTTAGGATATGTAAATGTTTTTCTTCTGGTCCTAAAGAAGAGTCCATTATGGTCTTTTAGGAAAGAAACCAAAAAACAAACAAAGACAAACACCTTTTTTTCAATGTTCAAGAACTATTTTAAAAAGAAAAGAATATATATTTATTTTCATAAAATTTTCTAACTTTTGGGGCGCCTGGGTGGCTCAATGGGTTAAGGCCTCTGCCTTCGGCTCAGGTCATGATCCCAGTTTCCTGGGATCGAGCCCCGCATCAGGCTCTCTGCTTGGCGGGGAGCCTGCTTCCTCCTTTTTCTCTCTGCCTGCCTCTCTGCCTACTTGTGATCTCTCTCTGTCAAATAAATAAAATCTTTAAAAAAATTTTCTAACTTTTATTTTTCACTAATTGATAGAGACAGTGTTATTTTATAAAAGTTTTTAAAGACTTTTCCTTGTCCTGTCATTTGGCTGGTTCTTACTCTCCCTTTGGTAGATGGAAGTTAGCTCTAGGAACTTGACTAGGTTCATCTGATATTACATGTTCAGTATTACATTGTATCAATGACACATACTGTCTGGTTATTACATATTTAATTAAGATCGATTTGTGGTTCAAATGGTGATATCTTATTCCCTCCATTAGAAAGACCTCCTGAAGTACTTATTGATTTAATACATTGATGACCCTTCCCTGAATCAAAGACTCTATGAAAGGATAACTCTTGTCACAACTGTCAGCTGGAACTCCCTTTATATAAATATTGCTACCTTGGCTTTTTTTCACATGCATTTGCTTGATAAATGTTTCTTCATCCCTTCACTTTCAATCTGCATGTGTCTTTAGGTCTGAAGTGAGTCTCTTGTAGGTAGCATTTAGATGGGTCTTTTTTTTTTTTTAATCCATTCTGTCACCCCGTGTCTTTTGATTGTAGCATTTAGTCCATTTACATTCAAAGTAATAGTTGATAGATGTGTATTTGTTGCCATGTTGTTATTTGTTTTGTAGTTATTTTGGTAGCTCTCTCTTTCCTTCTTCCCTTGCTCTTTTCTCTTATAATAAGTTGGCTCTCTTTAGTGATACATTTGGATTCCTTTCTCTTTATTTTCTGCATATCTGTTACTGGTTTTCAATTTGTGGTTATCATTAGGTTTATAAATAACTGCACTTAGCAGTCTATATTATGTTGATGGTCTCTTAAGTTTGAATCCATTTCTTTACTCCTCTCCTTCCCACACTTTAAAGGTATATGGTGTCATACTTTACACGCTTTTATCAATACCTTTGCCATTTTAACTATGTGTCTGGTATGGATTTCTTGGGGTTGATTTTGTTGAGGGGATCTCTCTGCCTCCTGGATCTAGATATCTGTTTCCTTCCCTAGATTAGGAAAGTTTTTAGCTATTATTTCCTCAAATAAATTTTCTTCCCCCTTTGCTCTCTTCTGAAATCCTTATAATGCAAATGTTATGCTTGCTGCAGTTACTGAGTTTCCTAAGTCTATTCTTATTTTGAATATTTTTTCCCTTACCTGCTCAACTTACTTTTCATTACTCCATGCTAATTTGTTCTTTTCTATTTATTACAATCTGGTGTATTTTAAATTTCATTTATTGTGTTCCTCATCTCTGGTTCTTTTTTATCTCTTTGTTAAAGGATTCACTGATGTCCTCCACACATTTCTCTAGTCCAGTGAGTATGTTTATGATCATTACTTTAAATTCTCTATCAAGCATATTACTTATCTCTATTCCACTTAGGGTTTTTGCTGTGGTTCTAAAACCCCATTTATTTATTTTTTATTTATATTCTATTAGCCAACTTGCAGTACATCATTAGTTTCTAGTGTAGTGTTCAATAAATTATCAGTTGTGTATAACACCCAGTGCTTGTCACATCACTTGCCATTCTTAATGTCCATAATCCAATTACCCCAATCTCTGATTCACCTCCCATCCAGCCACCCCTCCGTTTGTTTCAGACAGTTAATAGTCTCTCATGATTTTTCTCCCACTCTGATGACTTCCCATTTTCTTTTCTCTCCCTTCCCCTATAGTCCTCTGCCCTGTTTCTTACATTCCATATATGAGTGAAACCATAGGTAATTGTCTTTCTCTGATTGACTTAATTCTTTCAGCATAATACCTTCCAGTTCCATCCATGTTGATGTAAATGGCAAGAATTCATCCTTTCTGATGGCTGAGTAATATTCCATTGTATATTAAAACTACACTTATAAAGAAAAAAATTCTTATCCATTAGGACAATTGCCTTAGAATGAATAAATTATTGGGTTTTTTTTCTTTTACTTGATAAGTACTCAGGGCAAGTTGTTTGTGCCTCAAATGTTTTTAATAGCATCTAGTATTACTAATTTTGAGGTGGGTAAGCAGATTTTGAGGTGGATATTAGCAGATATTTTCATTGTTCTTGAATAATTTCTTCTCCTAAAGAAAAGTGTACAAGTACACTATTTGCTAAGTGACTTACTGTGTCTCCAAATATACTACATACATTTTCACCTTCTTGTCAGACTTGTTCTTATGACTTATTTTGGCCAAAGAATGTATGAGGATCTCACCATATAAACAAAAACTTTAAACATAATTGCATGAATTAGCTGACTCTCTTGTGTTTCCATCTTCCATAATGAGATAAACATTTCTAATATAGGGGTAACACATTTATCCTTGTCCCTGAAGTGTGAAGGCATGTGAAGCAGAGCCTAGCAAAGTCCACCTATACTGAACTGAGCTGGACAGATTCCCTCCCAACAAATCCATAAGCACACAGCCGGACATATCAACCACTAATCTGGGAGTGTGACCTAATGGATTACTGTGATCTAGTTTATAGCACACTCACCTGCATTGGGAAACATGCATGTCTCCATTGCTTTGATAGCACGTATTAGGGGCATGACTGAGAGGCGAACTTCATTGGCAACACAATTCTGATTTTCCAAGGTTACACTATTATCTTAGGTCTGGGTCACATTATTGGGTCTTACTGTCTGTTTGCCAATTGATTTCCCTCTATTTATCTTTAGCTATTATTGGATTTCTGAGCTACAAGAATTTAAATGGATCCTCATTATAGTAATGAAATCCAATAGTGTTTATTAATGACTGAGTTTGATGTGACTTTTTATTTTAGGACTCTTAGATGTGCTTGATCAATAATATTAAAAATACATATTACATCATTTTAGACTAGGGACTTAAGGATAATTGATTTACATCTAGCCAATTATAAAATTTAAGAAATTAAATTAAATTTAATAAATAAAATTTAATAAGTTAAATTTTAACTTTGAAATATGCCACAATACTCAAGTCATTCTCACTTTGCCCTTAGCAAAGTTCTCTAAGATGGATGCTCAGCTATGATGCCAGTTTTTAGAAGTTCACAAGATGAGAATGATAGCATAGGAGTGAAACAGGGCAACAGTGAGAGCATCCATTATTTTGACTGCATTCTGTAATTACTAAGAAGCTAATGGACTCTGCTTGAATGACAAATAATAAAATACTACTAGAATGTTCAAAATGCTATTTTAATGGACTTTTTCTTGCTCATGTTGACAATTTAACAACTTTTTAATTGTTTAAAATTAACACTTTTTAAGGTGTTATTATTTTTACACCTCTAAGGATATTAGTTAATATATAAATATGTTTTAATCTGTTTAACTACTGTCTTTGAGGGAAACTGTTTCTTTTCTTAATTGAAATTTAAATTGATTTCAAGACCAAATGGTTATATCAAGTATAGAACTGATTTAGTTACTGAGCAATTTTGTGTATAAATTATACTTCTTCTGCTTTAGAACATATATCATAATATTATCACATCCTTCCTTCTTAAAACAGTCAAACACCAGCAAAATTACACACAATCTAAACTTGTAGTAGCATTTATAATAATTAAAATTCTTTGAATCATGTAATATACATTTAAAATAAATGACTAATTAATAGAAGTACAAAATATACTTTTGACATAAGAGAATAGTTCTTCCAACCACTATATAAGTAGAATAATAGGAAACTACTTTTTGCATGAACTGTGAGGATTTAACTTACACATACATATTTTTTGTCTAAGTTTATGACATGACAGCTATGAGTCTTGTGATTAGTTATTTTACAAAAATTAGATGATCACTCCATACTATATGTTGAACTTGCTGGAATATACTGTACTAAAAAATCACATTTCAGGAAAAAATAGGCCCAAAATCAGAGTTTAAATTATGGATTGTTAAGATTATGTTAAGCACTGCAATGTGGTGCTAACCTTTTACACAGATGGAATAAAATCTCTGCCATTTCAGCACCTGCCCTTCAGGGTGTTTATAGCTGATATTTAAGCAGACAGTGAATGTAGAAAGGAAATTTCATACAACATAACCAACAAATATGTGTAAAAGCTTAACTCTATAACTAAAATCCCATTACATAACTTTTATCAAAAAGAAAAGAGAAAGGACCCAAATAAACAAAATCATGATGAAAGAAAAGAAATCACAACCAACACCAAAGAAATACAAACAATTATAAGAACATACTATGAGCAACTCTACGCCAACAAATTAGACAATCTGGAAGAAATGGATGCATTGCTAGAGACATATAAACTACCACAACTGAGCCAGGAGGAAACAGAAAATCTGAACAGACCCATAACCAGTAAGGAGATTGAAACAGTCATCAAAAATCTCACAAAACAAACTGAGGGTTGTGGGGGGGAGGGGGTCGGGAAAGGGGAGTGGGGTAATGGACATTGGGTTGGGGAGGGTATGTGCTATGGTTAGTGCTGTGAAGTGTGTAAACCTGGCGATTCACAGACATGTACCCCTGGGGATAAAAATTTGTTTATAAAAAATAAAAATTTAAAAAAAAAATAAAATAAAATCTCCAGACAAACAAAAGCCCAGGGCCAGATGGCTTCCCAGGGGAATTCTACCAAACATTTAAAGAAGAATTAATTCCTATTCTCCTGAAACTGTTCCAAAAAATAGAAATGGAAGAAAAACTTCCAAACTCATTTTATGAGGCCAGCATCACCTTGATCCCAAAACCAGACAAGGATCCCATCAAAAAAGAGAA
>PISX010013828.1:0-55272 GCA_004024625.1 Mellivora capensis | reverse complement strand
GGGACGCCTGGGTGGCTCAGTTGGTTAAGCGGCTGCCTTCGGCTCAGGTCATGATCCCAGCATCCTGGGATCGAGTCCCACATCGGGCTCCTTGCTCGGCAGGGAGCCTGCTTCTCCCTCTGCCTCTGCCTGCCACTCTGTCTACCTGTGCTCGCTCTCTCGCTCTCTCTCTCTCTGACAAGTAAATAAATAAAATCTTTAAAAAAAAAAACCAACAAAAAAAACCAAATACCTATTCCCAGTTTTCTGCTTACGGAAGAGAGCTGAAGAATAGATAAGTCAAAGTAACATGTATTTTGAAAAATTTTTGCAGGATGCCCTAGAATGTATTACATAACTGTTTTTCCTGCCAGGGGACTTATTTCTTTATACCCTTTAACAAAAAGCAACATTAAAATTATTTTGTGCTTTTGAGTAGAATAGTTGCAAGGCAGGTGTTAGAAATTAACCAGTGTAAATCCTCCAACCTAACTCTATTAGTTGGTAGTTGGAAATTGAATGTGGGTATCCTTATATAAATATAAGAAGGGTAAAATAAAAGTCCACATCTATGAAATATCCATTTTTTACAGAAGGTTTTAAGATTTGCTTTAGTGACAGTGGGTTTTTTTGAGGGATGATTATAAAATAACTTGATTATTCTGTCCCTTTTACAAATTTCCCCCTATTACAATTTTGAAGGGGAAACATGATTTTGTGTTTTTTGATTAATTTTATTCCTTAAGGCTATTCAACATGTAAAGGCTTACTAACACTAATGGCTTTAAGAAATGGAGTATTTGACTCTTTATAGAATAAATTCTGGCAATATTTACTCAGGTATGTTATCAAGAAGGTTGTTATGTGTTCTTATTTTTGTCTGGGGAGGAAAGACAGATTAATTCCTCCATGGACTTTTGCAAACAAATACTGAGTTTCACATATTTTACTTTAGAAGTATTTTTTCTTCAGTTTTTTTCCTGAAGAAATTTGGTTCTATGGAAGTGCTACATTTCTTATTTTTTATTCATTGAAAATAAGGAAAAAGAGCAGATGATATTCCCATGCTGTCTGGAAAGAATTTGATTTTGCAGAATTTCTAACAATTCTCCCTGGTAAGGACTTCTAGAGTACAACTTGTAGCATTTTTAGATATAAATCTATTACTCTTAAGTGGTAATTCTTCAGATCAGTTGAACTAGAGGACTGCTGGTGCTGTTAGATTGTCTAGAGCAATAACCAAATTTTATCTCTGGGAATAATAAATACCATTACATCATTGCACTTTGATTGCCTTCTATGGCCCTATTTTTAAGGTCAAATATCCACAAGACAGAGAACAACAGAGACAGAGAGAGACAAGGAATAGAAATAAATAGAGTAGAAGGAACCATTCCATTACTTTCGGTAGTTCATGGTACAGATGAATTAACAGATTATACAACCATAAGTGACTTTATGTTGTTGAATAACATAATCGGCTTAGAATTTTATAGTATTGTGTTTAAGGCACAGGTGATGGACTTAGTGTAGGTTCAAAACCTTGTTCTGCCATGTTCTAGCTGTGCATCAGTTTTCTGATCTGTTAATATATACATATATTAAGATATACATCTGATAATAATATACATGTTTAACATTTTTTGGTGAGGAGGATTAAATGAGCTAATCCTCATGTAAAGTGTATAGTACACAGTACATACTTAACTTAAGATAGCTATTTTGTTTAAATAAATACTCAGGATGACAGGGTCCTTCACTGATAAAGGGACTGAGGGCTGAACTGTTGGGTGGCATCAAGAGGGACATGCTATAGAATAGGAAATTGACCTCATTTTGAAGTGTCAATGAGTATGTGTGGATGAGGAAGGAGAAGGGATAGTTTAGAACTGAAACTGACATGCAAGTACCGACAAACCTGCTTTTGAAGCTAAGTAAATCCTGACTGGTATTTGCTTGGCCATAAAGTGGATTTGTAGAGAGAAGTGAAACAGGATGGGGTTGGTTAGATAAATGGTCAGATGAAGGTTAGCTTACATTTAAAAAAATTCTCTTGGAAAAAGGGAAGTTTTGTGTTCTTAAACCAAACAATGAGATCACAAGACAAGCATTTGTGGAGGTGATTCCAGCAGCAGGGTCTGGGTTGGATGGGCAGACAGTGGAGTCTGTGGGGAGTGTTGGTAGTCCAGGTACTGCCGTGTTGGTTCTGGAAAGTACCAACTTTGGAAATGGAAAGCAAGAGAGCAATTACAAGAGGAAATTAGGATATGGCACCACTTGGTAACACACAGTGCAGGAACCAAAATAGTGTAATGTAAAAGTGGAATAGTGTAATAAAAAAGTGTAATGTAAAATAGTGTAATGCAAAACATCTTTATTTATTATTTTATCTGCTTACATATTATGTAAATAGAACTTCCCATCCTGTCCCATAACATCCATCTTGGAAATGGAGGATAAGTTGGTCTTTGTCCAAGAACTTAACATGGGCTTCTACAATGGTAATATCAGAATTCTGGACTTTGGTTACTCCAAGGGAATCTAGGTATTGAGGAACTGGAGGGAGGTAAATTATTCTGCACAGGAAGGTGGGAAGAATGTGTATACACATATGCACACACACACATGCACAAACACACATATACACAGACATAAAATACATACTTGTTTTTGCTCCTGACTGGGCTGGTGTAGGAGGGAAGATGTGAGAAAGGTAAAGGAGACATAGAGAATAGCCTAGAAATGTTATGAACGGAGATTTTTAATATCAATTGTAAGTTTTTGTGTGGTACATTCTTTTTCAGTATTCCCAGACATTCAGACACAGGTGCCATGCTGCCATGAGTGCTTTACTGTATGTGTGTGTGTGTGTGTGTGTGTGTGTAAGTGATGGAAAGGGATGGAGATCTATGCCTAGATTGATATAGTATGAAAAATAACTGTCCATGGAAGGCAAAATGATCCTTAAACTATAGTGCTGAACAGAGGTGGAAACTGAGTGCCAGAGATGTTTATGACAACAGAATTCTGGGAATTTGCAGAAATCCCAGAAAGACATAGACTTTCACAAGTCACTTGATATGGATTTGGAATTTCCTTATTGTGACCTTAATGGATAGGGTGACTGGCTGAATTTTTATGAAGATAAAGTTGACTTTACATATTTAGCCTAGTAGGGATAAGAGATGACTATATATGTTTCTTTTAGTATTATGTGCCTCCCAAAGCCCCTACCCTCTAGGCCTACGCTGCCTTGATGGCTTCTCGATGCTGCTGCCTAGACAGGAGCCCCAGAGGAGTTAATTTGCCTGCCAGGCTGATTTGGCTTCTCTCAGCCTTTTCACAGATACTGAGATGTCATGTTGTGGGTGCCTATGTCTTTCTGACTTACCTCCAGGACTGAAAGCCCCCCTCCCCCTACTTGTCAATAAAGATGACAGCTAGAGATGATCTTTCTAAGTCAGAGTAACATTTTAAATTTTTAAGTACTTAATGTATACTCCCAGAAATGCTGGGAAGAAAATCTGAGGCACTAGGTTTTTTTTTTTAGATGAATGCTTTTAGGACTCTGTTTGGAGTCATCTCTTGGTCTTTGTCTCATTTCTGTCTAATTTTGTGGTTACAATGCTCTTTTAAATTAGACGTCACAAAGCACAAACCAAATAAATATGTCATCTGACTTTTTAGCTTTTAATTATTTTTAGTATTGCATTTAAATAATTTTTCTGCCTTCTAGCATGCTGTTTTTCTCCTGAAATAAATGGGGCATGTGGGTGGGGAGTTAATTGTAAAGAAAATAGAATTATGTAGGTATGTGGCTGATGACAGGGTTAAGAGCAAATTCATTGAGTTTGAATCCTAGCTCTTCTACTTCCTAGCCCAGTAACCTCAAAGACAATAAGCTCACCTGTAAAATGTGGTTAATAATAGTACCTACCTCACCGGGCTGTCAAGATAATTTGTATGAAGCTCCCAGAACATTATTGGACATCTAGTGAATGCTCAATTAGTTATGTTTATTATTATTACAACACTATTGTTATTATTCATAATAAAAATGAGTCTACTAGAAACATCAGTCTCATCATTTCATGGCTTTCACCTGTTTTTGACTCCCAGGTGTTACTTCCTTGATTACGTATCAGAGTCACTACATTTGTTTTCAAATGACTCTTAGTGGTGTTCACAAATTCATAAATGCATAAAAGTTTGCTAAAATTGTGACTATTTTAAGAATGTTCTATTGAGCTTGAAGACAGCACAGCCTACCTCAATCCCTCTAACATTTGTAGCAAGACTAGAATAAGCATGAGGTCTCCCCAAGTGTCTATCTAGAAGGGGATAACATTTCTTTGAAAATGCAAGTTGTTGTGTGTTGTTTTTTTTTTAAATAACATACTCAAATTTACTCAGTGCTGTGATAGGGAGAATAATGCCCCCTCTCCACCCTCAAGATGTCTTTGAATGCCCTGAAACTGTGAATATATTATGTTACATGGTAAGGAGGAATGAAGGTTGCTAATCCGCAGATTTTGAGATGAAATTGTCCAGGTCTTTTCCAGGAGAGCCCGAGGGTTCTTGTAGGTGAAAGATGGGAAGAGGAGTCAGTATCAGAGTGATGCAATGTGAGAAAGGTACATCCGTCCGCTGCTTGCTCAGAGACGGAAGGAGGCCAGAAGCCAAAACTGCGGGCAGCCCCTAGAAGCTGGAAAATGTAAGGAAATGGACTCTCCTCTATCTAGAGCCTCTAGAAAGAATGCAGCCCTCCCACCACCTTGATTTTAGCCCAGTGAGACCCACTTCAGACTTCTGACCTCCAGGATTCTATGATAATAAACTTGTGTTGCTTTAAACCCCAAGCTTATGGTAATTTGTTGTAACAGCCATAGGAAACAAACACAATACTTTGTCATGTTTCATGCCATGGGTTAAGTTGAAATTTTAGTCTTTTGTTTTTGTCTTTCACATTTTAGGATCCTTAGAAGCAGGATAAAGGTCACTTTCAGTAAGGAAAGCAACAGAACAAAAAATCACCACCAAAGGTATAGATGTTAGTAAAGAAATGTTCACTGTTATTTAGGTGTAAATATTTTCTCCCTTTCTGTTTCGCTCAGCAGAGATTACTCACAGTTTGCAGCACATGTTGGAGCTTGGGATGAGAATGGAGATAAATAAGGGCCTTGAACTGTGGACAGAGCAAATCACTGACGAGAATCTTACCTGGGGCGGAATGGCTGTATTTGTGGAAATTTTGAAAAGATTAAACTGATGAAGCACCTATTTATGGAATTATTCTGATTGTTTTTGTTTTCCCCAGGCTACTGGAAGGTAAATACATATGCTATTCATTGATGAATCTGTTTCTTTCTGGGGAAATATGTAAGTGATTGAGTATCTGCAACTTTTAGGGATATTAAAGCTACAAAAAATTAAAAAAAGGGACACCTTTAGAAGCAATAGAGTGTATGCTGGCATGAGGTAAGGATGATGATTTTGTAGTAAAATTCTGTGGAAGCAGCATGTAATTTATAGGACATGAAACAGAGAAGTTTAAAGGTGAAAGGAACATTTACTAGAAATGGACCACAGGGAAGGATTCAAACAAGAGAATCTCAATTGAATGAGTATAGCTAGGAAAGGCACATACAATAAAGTGCCTTAGTGAACTAATGCTAACTGAAGGAATTAAAAAGAATAAGCAGAGTCATTTACAACTTTATCAGGAAAGAAGAAATACAGGAGAGAGACAATGGCCTATCAATAAATGAGGAGGGAGAAGAAATCGATGTTAGTTGTAAAATGTCTGAGCTATTGAACTGATGTTTTCAAGTCCATCTTTATAAAGCAATAGAGGACTGGGTAATTAGGAAGTAATTAAGGTCCCACGGACTTTGAGGCACTATTGATAGTAAATAAGTAAATAATTACCAATTGCATTAATAAAATGTGTGCCTGTGTAGGAGAAATGCATTCTGTAATAAATTTACCTGACCCAACGGTAATTATTACACCACTTGTGAAACTAGCAATGGACTGTGGGGCAGGGAACAGGGAACCCACCTCAAAACGTGCGCAATTAAATAGATGCAATGATTTGACCAGAGAAGAAAGACAAAGGAATGAGCACTTCAGGTTGAAATCTAGAGGATCTGATATCAGTTTATTAAAAAAAAAAAAAGCACCAAACACCCCTCCCCCGCCCCCACACACATCACTGTAATAAAACAATTTTAAAGTCTGGACCACCAGGTGTGGAATTGGGAACTGCACAAAGTACAGTTCTGGGGTACCTGGGTGGCTCAGACAACTAAGCGTCTGATTCTTGATTTTGGCTGAGGTCATGATCTCAGGATCATGGGATTGAGCCCCACGTTGGGCTCCATACTCTCTTCCTCTCCCCTTGCCCCTGCCCCCCACTCATGCACACATGTGCTCTCTCTCTTTCTCTCTAAATAAAAACAAACAAACAAAGTACATTTCTTAGTTGTTCATTGTCCAGAGAACCTGGACCACTCAGGTGACTGACTGCATAATTTTTACCTAATAACCTAGATAACTGTAGTTTTAACATCTGCAGGACTAAAATGTTATGGAAAATTCCACTCTCTCATTTGTGCTATGTAATGTGGACCATGGAATGAGCTTACTATAATATGGATTGCAAGAACAAATCTGATACACTTTTATTAATTAGTGAATTAATGTAAGATTGGACTTTTTTTTGGTAACTCAGAGGTGGGGCAGAGTGGTGAAGAACAAAAGATTTAAAGCCAGACAGACCTAGCTTAGAATCTTGCTTCAATTTCATGCAATGAACATGTGAACAATTCTTTAACCTTTTCAAGGAATGGTCATAATATTTACTACAGATGGTTTTGTGGAGATTAAGTGAAATAGCTGATATGCAACTCTTGGCATAAAATATATATAAAATATATAAATATATGTTCAATAAATAAAATGTACTATCATAATACTATGGTAGATTTGAGTAAAACATATGACATAAATGCTTGAGAAGCATTTGAGAACCTAGAATCTATTTTTACTTTAATTTTGAGTAACATAGGACTTGGCATATTGGTACTTGATCAATGGTAGCTATGAATGTGCATTTATTGTTTAGCTCTGTTACTGTGGAAAAATTATAGTCTCACTTGACCTCAATTTCCACAAAAATTAGAATTAAACTATATTTTTTTGAGCATATACTGTATTCTGAGCATTATTACCACTCGTAGTTTCTGAAAGAGGGGTTAAACCTAATGTATAAGAAACAACTGGAGGGTAAAAGCAGTACTAAATTCTCATAAGTGCATCAGGAGTTCAGAGTACAGAGACAATAGGCTATTGTAGCATGAGGGAAAAAAAAATGGTACTCTGGGCCTTGAAGGTTACTTAAGGAATTGGATGGATAAGGAGGTGGTGGGAAGGCTGGATTACTTTTCGTGTTGGGTGGTAGAGCCCGAGCCAGGGCATCAAAGCAGGAACGAATGCATCTGGGAATTGCATTTCTGAAACATAGCGCATATGATCTGGTATGAGGTCTGATAATTGCGCCAGAACATTTGAAACTGGGGTCATTGTCTTCAGTTGAGAAGGACTTAGATATTGAGTAAAAAGGAGTATTAAGGTTAGAGAAGTAATTGGAGGACAGAACAAAAGGATATTGTCCCTTGTAATACTTAACACTGTCTTTCTAATGGGGCATGGCTTTAGATGAAATGAGGTATTTGAATCCCTAAAACTCTTTCCTTCTCGTGAAACTCTGCAACCATCCATAGAAATTTCACTTTTCTTGTCTATTTCCCCCACTAGCCTATGAGTCCCTTGAGGTGGGAACCACATTTTTTTCATTTCCATATATGAGCATTTAACACTGCACCTGACACATAATAGTAAGTGGAAATACGTGTGAGATGGATGAAAGCTTCTGTAGGGTGTAAACATAAAATGATATTTAGTATTTGCTCTCAATTACATTTATTTTAGTTACACATTTTGTCTGTTTCTAAAAGGTCTTGCAGTGGCTTGCACATGGAAACAGTATACCTGCTTAGAAACAGAGGTCATATTTCAGAAGGAGAAATTTCCCTTCCTTTTAGGCACCAAGGCCAGGCAGATTATGATGTTCAGGCAAGAAATTTGGATTTGGTTTCTGGCGGTAGTAACATAAAGAGAATCACATTGTGCTTTCATTTTCTGATGAGCAGCCTACAACATTCAACTGCAGAGAGAGAGTTTTCCCTAGAAACAAACTTGAGGAGGAAGTGATCACATGGGAGCTTGTAATGTTTCGATTAAATGTTCCCATATAGGGAGGGATATTCAATTGGATATGAGTGAGCGTAAAATAGGTTCTAGAGAGAATTGGCACTGAGACCAACCCCATTTCTTCCAGCTCTCCAGATGGTTTAAGGATGAAATTTACCCAGTGTTTTTTGTTTTGTTTTGTTTTGTTTTTTTGGAAGTGCTGTGCATCTGGAAAAAATGACCACAAATTCAATTGTTTAAAAAGTAAAGATATTTAGGTAGAGTTAGAGAATGGAGTTCATATTAAATGATTTTACTTTGAAACATGGTAAATAACTTGGAAAATAGCATAAAACTCTTTGCAGGGCCATGGCTCATAAATCTACAACATTGGTTTTATTAACTTGGAATCTTCATGAGCTGAGATGAAGAAGGAGTCCTTGAATTGATTTCCACATTATGCTGATTTTGGGATCATCTGTGTACTAAGAGACCACCCAATTCATCTCTGTTGTAACTAACACCAGATTTTGTCCTGGATTTGAAATCTTTAGCTATGACATGCAACATATTTAAAAAATCTCTTTGATTGATAGTTTAATCATTGTTCACTATTACATCAGCAGTCAGGCCTCGTATTCCAATTTTGAAGGATTGTTTTGCCTCTGTCCCTATGTCACACAAAGTACTTGTGGCTTGCCAATAGTAGGTCTGATTGCAGCTTTATAGATTTCAGACATCGTCAAACATTTCAATTTTACGTGTTCTTGTGGTTATCTTTTAGACGGCATGTGATTTCTTGTCTTCCTGTTATAAAATGAAGTCAACTTTCCCATCATTTTCATTGTGTGCTCTTTTTCTCTTCCTTTCTTTCTTCCATATTTACATGAGTGTCAACAATTCTATACTTTTGAAAAGCTAGTGGAAAAGCTAGATACCACTTGCTTTTTTTGAAATGAGCAGGCAAACATGTAATCAGATGTTTTCATGTTGGTAGAGTCGCAGATCTCCTTCCCTTTGGTTGTTGTCATTGTTCTAGGTTTACTATGGGATTCAACAGTCATGCAAATCACCATGGCTTTAAAGGCTAAAAGAATTCAATGAGGCCTAAGCAAATATCACTGTCGTTAAGTACAACCTTTAATTGAACTTCATGTTTGGATTCATCCATTGATGGTATATTCTGCTGCTCAGGCAAAATGGTTAAGTAGGTAAAATCTGCTTGTAGGGATCCTGCTTCCTAGGTGTTTTCTCTGATGTCCTCATTCCCTTTATGACATTTTGGGTTTTCTCAAAACTCCCTCCACCCACACCTATAGCACCTCACCTGATTTGTCTTTTTTGGGTATATTCCATGTTTTGGCTTTAAGTAAGAATCTTAGTTGAAGTAAAATTGATGTAAAACAAACTGCCCCTGTTTGATAATCTTTGACATATGTGTAGCCCCCCACACCCCGTGGTCACTCCAATCAAGACAATGCATGTATCTACCACCAACTAAGCTTTCCTCATGCTTCTTTTTGATTTCCCCCTTCCTACCTCTCCCTGCGCCCCACTCCTTCCTTAGGCAACATCTTTCTGCTTCTGTAACCATAGATTTATTTTTATTTTCTAATATTATATATAAATTGAATCAGATAGTATGTATTTTTTTTGGTGTGGTTTGGCTTTTCTCATTCAGTATTATTACTTTGAGATTCATCCATGTTGCACTGTATATTAGTAGTTCATTCTTTTTATTGCTAGTACTATCCGACTGTACGGACATAACACATTTGTTTATCTATTCATCTGCTAATAGGTATTTGGGTAGTTTCCAATTATTGGTTAATGCAAATAAAGTTGCTATGAACATACCACATGAATCTTTATGGACATGTTTTCATATTTCTTTAGCATTTACCCAATATATGTAAATGGCTGGGTCACATGTTGGATTTATGTTTAACTTTTTAAGAAACTGCCTAACTCCTTTCCAAAATAATTGTACCATTTTACATTCCCATAATCAATGTATGAGAATTTCAGTTGCTCCTAATCTTTGCCAACTCTTTTTTAAAAAATTAACATATAATGCATTATTTGTTTCAGGGGTATAGGTCTGTGAATCACCAGTCTTACACAATTCACAGCACTCACCATAGCACATACCCCCCAATGTCCATGACCTAGCTCCCCTAACCCTCCCACCCCTCTCCTCTCCAGCAACCCTCAGTTTGTTTCCTGAAATTAAGATTCTCTTATGGTTTGTCTCTCTCCCTGGTCCCATCTTGTTTCATTTTCCCCTCCCATCCCTCCATGACCCCCCTCAAATTCTTTATGTCAGGGATATCATATGATAATTATCTTTGTCTGATTGACTTATTTTGTTTGACATCATATCCTCTAGTTCCATCCACATCGTTGCAAACAGCAAGATTTTGGTTTTGGGTTTTTTTGATGGTTGCATAGTATTCCATCACATGCATTGTACGTAGATATTTGATCTGTATGTCCCTGATGCCGAGTGATGTTGAGTACTTTTTCATGTGTCTGTTGGCCATTTGGATGTCTCTTTGCAGAAATATCTGTTCATATTTTCTGCCCTTTTTTTTTTTTTAGATTTTATTTATTTATTTGAGAGAGAGGCAGTGAGAGAGCATGAGCAAGGAGAAGGTCAGAGGGAGAAGCAGACTCCCCGTGGAGCTGGGAGCCTGATGCGGGACTCAATCCCGGGTCTCCGGGATCATGACCTGAGCCGAAGGCAGTTGTCCAACCAACTGAGCCACCCAGGCGTCCCTCTGCCCTTTTCTTAATTGGATTATTTGTTCTTTGGGTGTTGAGTTTGATAAGTTCTTTATAGATTTTGGATACTAACCCTTTATCTGATATGTCATTTGTAATTATCTTCTCCCAATCTGTCCATTGTCTTTTGGTTTTGTTGACTGTTTCTTTGTTGTGCAAAAGCTTTTTAATCTTGATGAAGTCCCAGTAGTTCATTTTTGCCTTTGCTTTCCTTGTCTTTGGCGATGTGTCCAGGAAGAAGTTGCTGTGGCTGTGGTCGAAGAGGTTGCTGCCTGTTTTCTTTACAAGGATTTTGATGGATTCCTGTCTTACATTGAGGTCTTTCATCCATTTGGAGTCTATTTTTGTGTGTAGTGTAAGGAAATGGTCCAGTTTCAATCTTCCGCATGTGGCTGTCCAATTTTCCCATTACCATTTGTTGAGGAGACTGTCTTTTTTCCATTGGGCCTTCTTTCCTGCTTTGTCAAAGATTAGTTGACCATAGAGTTCAGGGACCATTTCTGGGCTCTCTATTCTGTTCCATGGATCTATGTGTCTGTTTTTGCACCAGTACCATACTGTCTTGATGATTATAGCCTTGTAATACAGCTTGAAGTCTGGAATTATGATGCTGCCAAATTTGGTTTTCTTTTTCAACATTCCTCTGGCTATTCTTTGTGTAGAATTATTTGTTCCATTTCTTTTTAAAAAAAGTTGAGGTTATATTGATAGGGATTGCATTAAATGTGTAGATGGCTCTAGGTAGCATAGACATTTTCACATTTGTTCTTCCAAACCATGAGCATGGAACATTTTTCCATTTCTTTGTGTCTTCTTCAGTTTCTTTCATGAGTACTTTAGATTCTTTGCCTCTTTGGTTAGATTTATTACTAAGTATCTTGTGGTTTTGGGTGCAATTGTAAATGGGATTGAGTCCTTAATTTCCCTTTCTTCTATCTTGCTGTTGGTGTATAGAAATGCAACTGATTTTGGTGCATTGATTTTATATCCAGACACTTTACTGAATTCCTGTATGAGTTGTAGCAGTTTTGGAGTGGTGTCTTTTGGATTTTACACATAAAGTATACCATCTGCAAAAAGGGAGAGTTTGACTTCTTCTTTGCTGATTTGGAAGCATTTTATTTCTTTTTGTTGTCTGATTGCTGAGGCTAGGACTTCTAGTACTATGTTGAATAGCAGTGGTGATAGTGGACATCCCTGCTGTGTTCCTGACCTTAGGGGAAAAGCTCTCAGTTTTTCCTCATTGAGAATGATATTCACTGTGGGTTTTTCATAGACGGCTTTTATGGTATTGAAATATACCATCTATCCCTGCGCTGTGAAGAGTTTTGATCAAGAAAGGATGCTGTGCTTTGTCAAATGCTTTTTCAGCATCTATTGAGAATATCATATGGTTCTTGTTCTTTCTTTTATTAATGTATTGTATTAATGATTGATTTGTGGATGATGAACCAACCTTGCAGTCCAGGAATAAATCCCACTTGGCATGGTGAATAATCTTTGTGTGTGTGTGTGTGTGTGTGTGTGTGAATAATCCTTTTAATGTACTGTTGGATCCTATTGGCTAGTATTTTGGTGAGAATTTTTTGCATCCATGTTCATCAAGGATAGTGGTGTGTAAGTAGTGTGTAATCCTTTTAAATGGGGTTTTTGACTGGTTTTGGGATCAAGGTCATGCTGGTCTCATAAAATGAGATTGAGAGTTTTCCTTCCATTTCTACTTTTTGTAACAGTTTCAGGAAAATAGGTATTAATTCTTCTTTAAATGTTTGGTAGAATTCCCTGGGGAAGTGGTCTGGTCCTGGGCTCTTATTTGTTGGGAGATTTTTGATTACGGCTTTAATCTCCTTACTGGTTATGGGTCGCTTAATGTTTTCTATTTCTTCCTGGTTCAGTTTTGGAAGTTTATATGTGTCTGGAAGTGCATCTATTTATTCCAGATTGTCAAATTTGCTGGCATATAGTTGCTCATATGTTCTTATAATTGTATTTCTTTGGTGGTGTTGTGATCTCTTCTCTTTCATTCATGATTTTATTTATTTGGGTCCTTTTTCTCTCTCTCTCTCTCTTTTTTGATAAGTCTGGCCAGGGGTTTATCAATCTTATTAATTCTTTCAAAGAACCAGCTCCTAGATGTGTTGATCTGCTCTACTGTTCTTTTGGTTTCTATTTCATTGGTTTCTGCTCTGATCTTTATTATTTCTCTTCTCCTGCTTGATTTAGGCTTTCTTTGCTGTTCTTCTCAGCTCCTTTAGGTGTAGGGTTAGGTTGTGTATTTGAGACCTTTCTTGTTTCTTGAGTAAGGCTTGTATTGCTATATACTATCCTCTCAGGAAAGCATCCCTTTGCTGTATCCAAAAGATTGTTTTAAATTTTTTATTTTTTTATATACATATAATGTATTATTAGCTCCAGGGGTACAGGTATTTAAATTGCCATATTTACACACTTCATAGCACTCACCATAGCACATACCCTTCCCAATGTCCATAACCCCACCACCCTCTCCCTAGCCCCCTCCCCCCACAACCCTCAGTTTGTTTTGTGAGATTAAGAGTCTCTTATGGTTTGTCTCCCTCCTGATCCCGTCTTGTTTCATTTATTCTTTTCCTATCCCCAAGCCCCCCACGTTGCATCTCTACTTCCTCATATCAGGGAGATCATATGATAGTTGTCTTTCTCAGATTGACTTATTTAGCTAAGCATAATACCCTCTAGTTCCATCCACATTGTCGCAAATGGCAAGATTTCATTTCTTTTGATGGCCGCATAGTATTCCACTGTATATATATACCACTTCTTCTTTATCCATTCATCGTTGATGGACATCTAGGTTCTTTCCATAGTTTGGCTATTGTGGACATTGCTGCTATAAACATTCGGGTGCACGTGCCCCTTCGGATCACCACGTTTGCATCTTTAGGGTAAATACCCAGTAGTGCAACTCCTGGGTCCTAAGGTAGCTCTGTTTTCAACTTTTTGAGGAACCTCCATGCCGTTGTCCACAGTGGTTGCACCAGCTTGCATTCCCCCCAACAGTGTAAGAGGGTTCCCCTTTCTCTGCATCCTCACCAGCATCTGTCATTTCTTGACTTGTTAATTTTAGCCATTTTGACTGGTGTGATGTGGTATCTCATTGTGGTTTTGATTTGTATTTCCCTGATGTCGAGTGATGTGGAGCATATTTTCATGTGTCTGATGGCCATCTTGTATCCCAAAGATTTTGAACAGTTGTGTTTTCCTTTTCATTTGTTTCCATGAATTTTTTAAAATTTCTTTTCAGCGTAACAGAATTCATTGTTTTTGCACCACACCCAGTGCTCCATGCAATGCATGCCCTCCATAATACCCACCACCTGGCTCCCCCAAACTCCCACCCCCCCGCCCCTTCAAAACCCTCATATTGTTTTTCAGAGTCCTTAGTCTCTCATGGTTCATCTCCCCCTCCAATTTCCCTCAACTCCCTTTTCCTCTCCATCTCCCCATGTCCTCCATGTTATTTGTTATGCTCCGCAAATAAGTGAAACCATATGATAATTCACTCTCTCTGCTTGACTTATTTCATTCAGCATAATCTCTTCCAGTCCCATCCATGTTGATACAAAAGTTGCGCATTCATCCTTTCTGATGGAGGCATAATACTCCATAGTGTATATGGACCACATCTTCCTTATCCATTCGTCTGTGAAGGGCATCTTGGTTCTTTCCACAGTTTGGCTACCGTGGCCATTGCTGCTATAAACATTGGTGTACAGATGGCCCTTCTTTTCACTACATCTGTATCTTTGGGGTAAATACCCAGTAGTGCAATTGCAGGGTCATAGGGAAAAAAAATAGAATTTTAAAAAACTCTTCTTTAATTTCCTGGTTGACCCATTCATTCTTTAGTAGAATGCTCTTTAGCCTCGATGTGTTTGGGTTCTTTCCAGCTTTCCTCTTGTGATTGAGTTCTAGTTTCAAAGCATTGTGGTCTGAAAATATGCAGGGAAGGATCCCAATCTTTTGGTAGTGGTTGAGACCTGATTTGTGATCCAGAATGTGATCTATTCTGGAGAATATTTTATGTACACTAGAAAAGAATGTGCATTCTGCTGCTTTAGATTGGAATGTTTTGAATATATCTGTGATGTCCATCTGGTCCAGTGTGTCATTTAAGGCCTTTATTTCCTTTTGATCTTTTGCTTAGATAATCTCTCCCTTTCAGCGAGGGGGGTGTTAATGTCCCTTGCTATTATTGTATTATTGTCAATGTTTTTCTTTGATTTTTGTTACTAACTGGTTTATATAATTGGCTGCTCCTATGTTAGGGGCATAGATATTTAAATTGTTAGATCTTCTTATTGGATAGACCCTTTAAGTATGATATAGTATCCTTCTTCACCTCTTATTATAGTCTTTGGGTTAAAATTTAATTTATTTAATATAAGGATTGCCACCCTAGCTTTCTTTTGATGTCCATTACCATGGTAAATTGTTTTCCAACCCCTCACTTTATATCTGGAGGTGTCTTTGGGTCTAATATGAGTTTCTTGCAGATAGCATATTGATGGGTCTTGTTTTTTAATCCATTCTGATACCCTGTGTCTTTTGATTGGTGTATTTAGCCCGTTTACTTTCAGGATAGCTATAGAAAGATATGAATTTAGTGCACTGTCCTACCTGTAAGGTGACTGCTACTGTATATTGTCTCTGTTCCTTTCTGGTCTGTTACTTTTAGTCTCTCTCTCTGCTTAGAGGACCCCTTTCAATATTTCCTGTAGGGCTGGTTTGGTGTTCACAAATTCTTTTAGTTTTTGTTTGTCTTGGAAGCTTTTTATCTCTCCTTCTATTTTCAGGGACAGCCTTACTGGATATAGTATTCTTGGCTGCATATTTTTCTCATTTAGTGCTCTGAATATATTATGCCAGTCTTTTCTGGCCTGTCAGGTCCCTGTGGATGGGTCTGCTGCCAATCTAATATTTTTACCAGTATATGTTACAGACTTCTTGTCCCAAGGGGCTTTCAGGATTTTCTCTTTGTCACTGAGGCTTGTAAGTTTTACTATTAGATGATAGGGTATTGACCTATTTTTATTCCTATTGAGGGGGGCGGTTCTCTGTGCCTCCTGGATTTTGATGCTTGTTTCCTTCCCCAGATTAGGGAAATTCTCTACTATAATTAGCTCCAATATACCTTCTGCCCCTCTCTTTCTTTCTTCTTCTTCTGGGATCCCAGTTATTCTAATATTGTTTCATTTTATGGTATCGCTTATCTCTCAAATTCTCCCCTCATTGTCCAGTAGTTGTTTATCTCTCTTTTTCTCAGCTTCTTTATCCTCCATTATTTGGTCTTTTATATCACTAATTCTCTCTTCTGCCTCATATATCCTAGCAGTAAGAGCCTCCATTTTTTATTGCACCTCATTAATAGCTTTTTTGATTTCAGCTTGGTTAGATTTTAGTTCTTTTATTTCTCCAGAAAGGGATTTTATTTCTCTAGAAAGGCATTCTCTATTATCTTCTGTGCTTTTTTCAAGCCCAGCTAGCATTTTTATAATCATCATTCTGAACTCTAGTTCTGACATCTTACTAATGTCCATATTGATTGGGTCCCTAGCTGTTGGTACGGCCTCTTGTTCTTTTTTTTTTTTTTTTTTTTTTTTTTTTTTTTTTTTTTTTTTTTTTTTTTTTTTTTTTTTTTTTTTTTTTTTTTTTTTTTTTTTTTTTTTTTTTGAGGTGAGTTTTTCTGCCTTGTCATTTTATCCAGAGGAGAATAGATGAATGAGAGAACAAAATACTGAAAGTGTAGCAATGACCTCAGAAAAATGTACACTAGCCAAATCAGAAGAGACCCAAAACTGAGGGGAGAAAAAGGAAAAAAAAAAAAAAATTATGATTAGACTGGTGAATAGAACAGAGCCACACATTTGATTTTGGTTATATTTTGGTCTGTTAAAAGAAAATGCCTCCCAAAGTTTTAAAGAAAGAAAAACTTATATATATGGGTAAACACGACTCAGGGATGAAATATGAATGTAAAGATGAAAATTTAAAAAGATTTAAAAAAAGGAATTGATACGATAGGAATTTGGTTGAAAAAAGAAAAAAGGAGAGAATGTGAGCAGGATGGAGACTAGAAAAAAGCCATATGCTAGATTTAGGGTATATTTTGATCTGTTAGAAGAAACTGTATCCCAAAATTTTTAAGAAAGAAAAACTTATATGTATATAAAAAATAAGGTTAAATACAACAATGGGATAGAATATGACTATAGCAATGAAAATTAAAAAAAGGTTTTTAAAAAGGTATTGATAAGATAAAATAGTTAAAAAGGTTAAAATAGGAAAGGGGAAAAATTTTAAAATATAATAAGAAAAAAATTAAAAATATTTAACTTTGAAAGACTAAAAGAATCCTGGGGAAAAAAGTCTTGAATTCTGTGGGCTGTGTTCCCCTAGCTCTGGAGTTTTACAGGTCCCATTGACTACCGAACTTGATCTTGGCCAGATGTTCTTGCTGATCTTCTGGGGGAGGGGACTGTTGCAGTGATTCTCAAATGTCTTTGCCCAAGGTGGGATTGTACCACCCTTGCCAGGGACTGGGCTAAGTAATCCACTCAGGTTCGCTCTCGGGAGTTTTTGTTCCCTGAATGCTTTCCTACAGCTTTGGAGGATGGGAATGAAAATGGCGGCCTCCCAATCTCTGGCCCAGAGTTGCTGAGAGCACAGGGCCCCACTCCTCAGTCGCCCTCAGAGAAAAGCAGTCAATCATTCCTATCTCCCTGCTCTCCAGCTTCACTCTGTCCTCATCAGGCTTGTGACTTAGCATTTCTATCTCTGGTGCATGGCCACATTTGATGTCTCCAAACCCAGCAGATTCCTGCAGCACATTCCTTGCCAATCCTCCAGGAGGAGAAAGGTGAGTCTCCTTGGATCTGCCAGTTGTGGGGTCCCTGCTTGAAGAGCAGTGGTCTGACTGTGCCTCAGATCAAGGTTTAAGGTAACCCCAAGCTGAAATCCCCCTCCATGGTTCTATCTCTGTAGCCAGCTTCCCGGCTCTGATACCTAGGAGCTCTGCCACACTCAGGCACCCCTGGTCTTTCTGTGTCCCATGGGTCCTGAGACCACACTGTCCAAGCAAGGGCTCCACCTCCCTGCTTAGCCTGTGAAGCTACATCCCTCAGTGGAGCAGACTTCTAAAAGTTCTGATTTTGTGCTCCGCTGCTCTATTGCTTGCTAGGAGCTGGTTTCCCCTCAGATTTACTTCTCCATACTTCCTGCCTTCCAGAAAGTGGTCAATTTTCTGTTCCTAGAATTGCTGCTGTTCTTTTTTTTTTTTTTTTTTTTTTAATCTCCTGTTGAGTTTGTAGGTGTTCAGAATGGTTTGATAAGTATCTGCTGAATTCCTGGAACCAGATGAAAGTATAGGTCTCCTACTCCTCTGCCATTTTGTTCCTTCCCCTGCCAGTTCTTGATATGTCAGTTTTTTTCTTTTTTTTCCAAAAATTTATTTAAATCCTAGTTAATTAACATATAGTGTAATATTGGTTTAAGGAGTTGCATTTGGTGATTCATCACTCACATATAACAGTAGTGCTCAACATGACAAGTGCCCTCCTTAATACCCACCACCCATTCAGCCCATCCCTCTCCAACCTCCCTCCAAAAAGCAGAATCACATGTATAAATACAGAAAACAACCTGATAGTTTCATGAAGTAGGGGGCTGGGGAAAATAGGTGAAGGGGAGTAGGAGATAAAGATCTTCAATTATGGAATGAAATCATGGGAATAAAAGGCACAGCATAGGGAATGTAGTCAGTGATATTATAATAGCATTTTATGGTGACAAATGATAGTTACACTCGTTATGAGCATAGCATAATGTAGAGAGATGCTGAGTCATTTTGTATACCCCAGAGTAACATAACATTGAATGTCAAATATACTCAGATAAACATGTTTAAAAAATGAATTGGGGGTCACCTGGGTGGCTCAGTGGGTTAAGCCTCTGCCTTTGGCTCAGGTCATGATCTCAGGGTCCTGGGATCGAGCCCCACATCGGGCTCTCTGCTCAGTGGGGAGCCTGCTTCCTCCTCTCTCTCTGCCTGCCTCTCTGCCTACTTGTGATCTCTCTCTCTCTCTGTCAAATAAATTAAAAAAAATGAATTGGTTATATATGTAGGTCTAATTCTGGACTCTGGAAGTCAGGTTGTGTAAATTCTTCAACCTCATGCTTCCTTTTCAAAATTTTGTTCTGTTTTTGCCTAGTCTAGGCTCTTTCTACTTCTATATAAATTTTAGAATAAGCTTGGCAATTCCTACACAAAAGCCTACTGGGATTTTGAGTGGGATTTCATTGAACCTATAGACCAGTTTGGGAAAAAATGATAACTTGAAGATACGAAGTCATGCTCATACATAAACATGTAACATCTGCCCATATATTTAAGCCTCCCTTAATTTCTTTAAGCTATGTTTTGTGATTTTCAGTGTACAGGTCTCATACATCTTTTTTTCAGATTTATTCGCAAGTGTTTCATTTTTTGTGTGTTATTGTAAATGTTAATTTTTTTTAAGAGATTTTATTTATTTGACAGAGAGAGATCACAAGTAGGCAGAGAGGCAGGCAGAGAGAGAGAGAGAGAGATAGGAGGAAGCAGGCTCTCCGCCCAGCAGAGAGCCTGACACGGGACTCAATCCCAGGACCCCGAGATCACGACCTGAGCTGAAGGCAGAGGCTTAACCCACTGAGCCACCCAGGCGCCCCATAAATGTTAATTTTAAAAAAAAATTAATTTCCAATTTTTTGTTGTGCTATAAATATTGTTGATTTTTTAATTTAATTTTATTTTTTCAGTGTTCTAAGATTCATTGTTTATGCACCACACCCAGTGCTCCATGCAATACATTCCCTCCTTAATACCCACCACCTGGTGGACCTAACCACCCCCCTCCCCTCCAAAACCCTCAGTTTGTTTCTCAGAGCCTGCAGTCTCTCATGCTTCATTTCCTCCTCCAATTTCCCCCAATTCACTTTTCCTTTCCTTCTCCTAATGTCCTTCATGTTATTATTATGCTCCACAAGTAAGTGAAACCATATGATAATTGACTCTCTGCTTGACTTACTTCACTCAGCATAATCTCTTCCAGTTCCAACCATGTTGGTACAAAAGTTGAGTATTCATCCTTTCTGATGGAGTGATAATATTCCATTGTATATATGGACCATATCTTTTTTTTTTTTAAGATTTTTAGTAATTCATTTGACAGAAAAAGAGAGATCACAAGTAGGCAGAGCAGCAAGCAGAGAGAGAAGGGGGGAATCAGGCTCCCTGCCAAGCAGAGAGCCCAATGTGGGGCTCAATCCCAGGATTCTGAGATCACGACCTGAGCCAAAGGCAGAGGCCCAACCCACTGAGCCACTCAGGTGCCCCTGGACCATATCTTCTTTATCCATTCATCTGTTGAAGGGCATCTTGGCTCTTTCCACAGTTTGGCTATTGCTGCTATGAACATTGGGGTACAGATGGCTCTTCTTTTCACTATGTCTGTATCTTTGGGGTAAATACCTGGTAGTGCAATTGCAGGGTCATAGGGTAGCTCTATTTTTAATTTCTTAGGGAATCTCCACACTGTTTTCCAAAGTGGCTGCACCAACTTGCATTCTCACCAACAGTGTAAGAGGGTTCCCCTTTCTCCACATCCTGTCCAACACTTGTTGTTTACTGTCTTGTTGATTTTGGCCGTTCTAACAAGGTGGTTTTGATTTGAAACTCCTTGATGGCTAATGCTAATGATGATGAACATTTTTTCATGTGTCTATTAGCCATTTGTATGTCTTCTTTGGAGAAATGTCTGTTCATGTCTTTGCCCATTTTTTGACGTGATTATCTGTTTTGTGTGTGTTGAGTTTGACGAGTTCTTTATAGATCTTGGATATCAGCCCTTTGTTTGTAGTATCATTTGTGAATATCTTCTCCCATTCCGGGGGTTGCCTCTTTGTTTTGTTTATTGTTTCCTTTGCTGTGCAAAAACTTTTGATCTTGATGAAATCCGAGGAGTTCATTTTTGCTTTTGTTTCCTTTGCCTCTGGGGACATGTCTTGAAAGAAGTTGCTGTGGCCAATGTCAAAGAGGTTACTGCCTATGTTCTCCTCTAGGATTTTGATAGATTCCTGCCTCACATTGAGGTCTTTTATCCATTTTGAGTTTATCTTTGTGTATGGTGTAAGAGCATGGTTGAGTTTCATTCTTCTATACTAGCTGTCCATTTTTCCCAGCACATTTATTGAAGAGACTTTCTTTTTTCCACTGTATATTTTTTCCTGCTTTGTCAAAGATTATTTGACCATAGAGTTTTGGGTCCATATCGGGGCTCTCTACTCTGTTCCACTAGTTATGTATCTGATTTCTAAATTTCCTGAGAAGCTTATATAAAATTCATATTATTTCTCCCATAAATGTTTGGTAAAATTAATCACTGAAGCCATTTAGGCCAAAAGTGTTTTTATGTGGGAAGATTTTTCACTATAAATTCAATTTCTAGATATAGGACTATCTATTAAGGAAATAGATTATTTCTTCTTGAATGAGCTTTGGCAGTTTGTATCTTTTAAGGAATTTGATTATTTCATCTAACTTGTCAAATGTATTAATATAAAATAATTTATATATATTATAATTATGTAATATATAATATAAAATCATTTACATACATAGTAATTAATATAAAGTGATTTATAATGTTTCCTTACTATCTTTTTAATAACCGTGGAATTTGCAATGATGTCACTTCACTCATTAGTGGTATTGGTAATTTGTGTGTCTCTCTTTTCTTTTCCTAATCAGTATGGATAGAGGTTTATTGATTTTGATTTCCTGAAATGGACCAGCTTTTTGTTTCATTGATTTTTCTCTATTGCTCTTCTCTTTTCTATTTCATTGATTTGTTTTCTGATCTTGATTTGCCTTCTTCTGATCACTCTAGGTTTAATATGCTTTTCTTTTTCTAGTTTCTTACGGTAGAATTTAAGATCATTGATTTGAAACTTCTATTTTTTTCTAATATAGGTATTTAGTGCTTGAAACTTCCCTCCAGATATTGTGTTAGCCTCATTTCACATATTTTGATGTATTGTTATTTCATTTAGTTCAAAATACTTTCCAACTTATTTTTTTGTTTCTTCTTTGATCTGTTGTTTATTTAAAAATCGCTACTTAGTTTCCAAAATATTTGGGATATTTTTGTCTTAATTTTAATTTAATTCTATTTCTAATTTAATTCTATTTTGTTCAGAGACCATACTTTGTATGATTTGGATCCTTTCGAATTATTCAAGACTTGATTTAGGGCACAGATTATGGCCTCTCTTGGTAAATGTTTTGTGTGCACTTGAAAATAATCCTGTTGGTGTTGGGTGCAGTAGTCTATAGTTTTCAATTATGACAAGTTAGTTGATAGTCTGCTTCAAATCTTCCATGTCCTTACTGGTTTCCTACTTTTCTATCAATTGTTGACAGAGAATGTTGAGAGCTTTGCCCACAATTGTTGATTTGTTTAGTTCTTGCAGTTTTATCAGTTTTTGCTTCATACATTTTGAAGCTTGTCATTGGGTACATAAACATTTAGGCTTGTCATATCCTGTCAATGAACTGACTCTCTTATCAGAATGAAATGACCCTCCCCCCTCAATTAAATGAAGCCTTTAATGATGTCAGAATGACAGTTCACTGGGGGATAAAAGGGTAGCTGTCTTTTACACTTTCCTTCCTCGGGTGACCAGCTGCTGAGAAAGGTCTCCTGGTGCCCATCATAGTGCATCCATGCCACCCCAAGCACCTCAGGTATGGAAGATGAGCTCAGGGATCTGCCTAACCTGGACCCTAGTCACATTGTTACTGTCTGAGGAGCACTGGAACTGGAAGCTCACCTTCCCACACTGTACTTTGTCATGCCTTTCTGCCCAAAGTAGCTGAGCTCACTGCCACCCAGAACGACACTAGCTGTGTAGAAGGTGTCCTACCCTATCTGCACAGGGTGTTCAAACCAGACCAAGATGTTGCCAGAGCTGTCTGAGACAAATTTGGTGAAATGACCATTTTTACAACTGGCAATCCTCTTTGCTCTAAAAAGAAAGAATATTTACTATGTCTGTTATTAATATAGCCAATCCAACTTTTAAAAATTCATACTAGCATATTCTCTCCCATCCTTTCATACTTGTGTTTTTGAATCCAGTCTAACAATTGCAGTTTTTAATTGGGGTATTTAGACAATTTATGTTTAATGTGATTATTGCTATAGTTGGTTTAAATTTACCATCTTGTTTTTGTTTTCTATTTTCTCATCAGTTCTTTATTCCCCTCTATTGTCTTTATTTGCCTCCATTTGGGTTATTTTTAATGAATCCATTTTAAATTTCTTGTGGGCTTAATAACTTAATAACTCTGAATTATTTTAATGATTGTTTTAGGGTTTATAATGATAAGTTAGAGATGACACACTTTCCATATTGGATGCCAAACTTTATTTAGAGTATAAGAACCTTGCGACAGCATACTTACATTTCTCCCACCCTGGACTTTGTGCTATTTATCTTACATTTTATTTCTACATATTTAATAACCTAACAATACACTGTCATCATTTTTGCTTTAAATAGTTATCTTTTAAATAGATCTAGAAATAGAAAAAAGATCTTTTATGCTAAGCCCTATAAAACTGGTGCTCTTCTTTTCTTTGTGTGGATCCATACTTCTATCTGGTATCATTATCCTTCTGCCTGAACGGCTGCTGGTGATAAACTTTTTCAGCTTCTGTGTCTCTGAAAAAGTCTTTATTTGCTTTCTATTTTTAAAGATATGTTTGCTGTGTATAGGATTCTAGGCTGATTTAAACATACAAAGATATTGCTCCATTATCTTTTGGTTTACTGCCAACAAGAAACCTGCTATCTCCCTTATCTTTGTTCCCACGTACATATCTTTTCTTTTTTTATGGATTCTTAAATTTTTTTCTCTTTATACGTGGTTTTAAACAATATAAATAGGATATGCCTTAATATAGTTTGCTTCAATTTTCTAGGGTTTGTTGAGCTGTTTTTTAAATACTTGGATCTGAGTGTTTATACATTTTATCAAATTTGAAAGAATTTGGTTATTATTTCTTTAGATAACTCTTTTTTTCTGTCTCCTATTCTCTTTCCTTGTTTTGGGGGATGTCAATTACATGTATATTAACATGTAGTTAATATTGTTTCACAGCCTACTAAGAGTGTGTTCCACAGTCTTTATTTTCTCTCTGAGTTTCATGTTGGATAGTTTCTATTGCTATGTCTTCAAGTTCACCAATCTTTTTCCCCCCCTAAAATGTCTAAAGTACTCTTAACCCCATCCCACTATTATTCTTTTTAGACACTACAGTTTTGATTTCTAGTTTGACTTGAGCCTTTTTATATCTTCCACATTTCTATTTAACATGTTTAATCTTTCTTTTAGGTTCTGGAACACACAGAATGTATTTACAATAACTTTTTAATATTTCTGTCTATTAATTCTATCATTTGTGTCATTTCTGGTCAGTTTTAATTGTTTGATTTATTTTCTGGTCCTAGCTGGGCTCTGAACAATGCTGCAGCTCTATTGACCAAATCAAACCCTCTGGCTTGCACTTCAGTTCACCCTGCCCTGTGGGACCCAGTGATTTGGAACTGACAATCCACTTTGAGGCCAGCCTTCCAGCTGGGTGGTCTTTCCAACCAGACCCCTCATGCTCCTGGCTTACTTCCTTCTCCTCTGCTCAGCCACTCCTCTTCTGGATCCAGAATGCCTGGTAACCAAGTCTGCACAGATTATGTCACTCAGTGAAAAGTATTTTTTTTCTTTTTCAAATTAACCCCATTTATTTATTTTTCACAGATATATTATTTTTCCAGACTATAATACATACTAATGTGGACAACTTGAAAATTTTGGAAGAATATGTATCACAAAATTAAAGTTAACTATTAGTAGGATTTTTTTATACTTCTGTCCTTTTTATATAGTTGATCTTGTATGCACAATTTAAATTCTTTTTAAAATTATTTTCAGTTATCATTTCTTGTACCACTAAGAATATTTTAATGATAATGCTATTTCATCATAGAGGCATGTTATAATTTAGGTAACTATTTCCCTATGATAGGACATTTTTATAGTTTGCTTCCATTTTTTTTTCCTGTTATATCTTTCTGCAGAATTTCTTCCTGAATTTGGGATTCTTTCTTTAGGATAGATTCCCCGAAATGTATTAACAGGAATGAACATTTTCAGGCACTTAAAATATAATGCCAGAATGCTTTCCAAAATGATTGTAACAATGTATGCTTAAACGTAATCAACATTTGATAGACCTTTCAGTTTCACTCAATGAATGTTTTTAAACCTCACAGGTTTCTTTGTTAAAGTGAGAGGTAATATTTAATAAATTTGATATCTACCTTGAATTAGTCAGTTAAAACTTTTTTTTAGTTAACTAAAAAAATAGAAATTTTTTCTTCTGCTTTCGAATCAGTTCTTTAAAAAATTCACTTGCATCCATTTTATAACCAAAACCAAGTACATCATTTTCCTTTTACTTGGAGTCCTACATTTGCATGGATTTGACAAATCAAATCATAGAATGAACATGTTATATCTTCCTTAATTTGGGTGAGAGTTTCCTTTCATGATTAATGCCAAGAATTTTGGGGGGGGATCTCTTCAAGCCTAGTAGAAGCCCTTAATTTATTATGTTATTTGTTTTATTTATTCAGGATTCGTATCTTGCCTACTATTAAGCTGGATTTGGGGTGACTTTTTACGACAAGATAAAAACAGTAAGATAAAAAAATACAAAGAATAGAGAAAAAATGTTAACGGGATCATGGATATTGATTTTCGAATCAGAGTTTTGTGGCAGTTTTTTGCACATTAGTTTTTGTTTTTGTTTTTTCCTTGGGCTCTGCAGGCATCTTGGATGAACTGAGCGGGATGAGACAGCAACTGAGAGCAACCTGGCTGGGGAGATTTCTGGTACTCGGCATCAACCTCAGAGGTCCTCTGGGGATGCTGGGGTCTCACTTTCTCACTGGAACGCTATCATCTATCATATTCACATTGTCCCAGGAAACCCCTGAGAGGGTACCCTTGCCTTAGAGGACAACTCTCCAGGAGCTCTTGTGGTATTTGGTGGGCAACATTTCACAGACTACTGGCTTCTGTGGTGGGATGACAGTTTGTCTTTGACTTCAACAAGGGTCCTTTGCACAGGGGTGCAGCAGGAAGTGGAAGACTGACGTCCTGTTGTTGTGCTAAAAAGTCATTATCGCCAGACAGAGCAGAAGTAGGGACTGCAGATAATGGGCTTCTCTGGCCGTCCAGAAATCATTACACGACTGAGGAAGAGGCAGCAACTGTTTTAAATCCCATTAGTGGGGCTGATGGGCTGTCTGGGACAGAATGCCTATCCCTGAACCAGCAGCTTAGAATAACGTCTCCTTATTAACCCTCTCATGCTGGGAGCTGTCATTTGTCAGGCTGCAGTTTCATCACTTATCCAAAAAGATAAGGAAATTGTGTCAGGTGCCTCATACATTATCTCATTTAATTCTAACAAACAACTTCTGAAGTTGATATTAACTTCTCTGCAAGTGAAAGCCTGAGCTCCACTCAAGGTCACATAGCCGGTAAGTTACAGAGCCAAGATTTGAACCTGGACTGTCTGACCCTAAAGCCTATATTCCTTTCATATACCAGCTGGCTCTACGATGCTGTGTATATGTGGTTGAGGAGGTGCTGGAATATTGTAGCTCATGAATGACCTTAGTAGTAGATGACATTAGTGACTTGGGACCTAACACTAAGCCTTGACACATACAGTTTTGCCAACTTGAAATAACAACATTTCTCTGTATAGACTCCATTTTCAGAATTTATCAATAGTTATGCCATGTTAAAATCTTTCACTTTCCAGAAAAAGCTTTTCTTTCTATTTTTGTTCTGTAGAAACTCAGAACTCACATACGATTAATTCTATAGGCTGACTGCCACATATGATCTAATAAAAGGAAGATGGGGGGAGCAGCATACTCTCATTTCTTTCTTTAGATTTTATTTACATTCAAGTTAGTTCACATATAGTGTGGTGTTAGTTTTAGGGATAGAATTTAGTGATTCATCAGTTGCATACAATACCCAGTGTTCATTACATCAAGTACTCTCCTTAATGCCTACTGCCCAATTACCCCAGTTGCCCCCACCTCCCAGCAACCCTCAGTTTGTTCCCTATATTTAAGTGTTTCTTGGGGTACCTGGGTGGCTCAGGTGGTTAAAGCCTCTGCTTTCTGCTCAGGTCATGATCTCAGGGTCCTGGGATGGAGACCCGCCTCTGCTCAGCAGGGAGCCTGCTTCCCCCTTCCTCTCTCTCTGCCTGCCTCTCTGCCTACTTGTGATCTCTGTCTGTCAAATAAATAAATAAAATCTTAAAAAAAAAAAGAGTCTCTTATGGTTCGCCTCCCTTCGTTTGATTAGCTAATTTAAGATTTTCCATGTTTCCTCTAATTTTTTTCTTTAGCTTAAGAATTTTAGTGTTACAAAATGAGTAACTCTTAATTGTGGCTTTTGGGGAATGATTTTTATATGTTTAAATGTCTACAGATTCTTAAACAGTTTTTAAATCATTTTCAGGATAGATATAAGGTGAATATTATGATGATGTCTTCTAATAACTCTGTGCTTTACAGAGTTACATTATAGCTAAGGGGTCATGGTTATAGGATATGCCGAATGTAGGTACTTTAAAAAATGTTCACCTTTTTTTCATTATGCTATTTTGGGCACTGAATAATTCATTGCCAAAATATAAAAAGTCCTCAATAACAAAAACATGTTTTTAGTTAAGGACCACCTCATTTTTTTTTTTAAATCAGACTATCCAAAGCTTGCAAAGCTAGATCATATAAACTTGTTTATACAGAAGAATTGCCATAGTGCCAATTACTTTACAGAATAGTAAACTTACTTTACAGAATAGTCATGAAGTAAAGCATTGGCCAAAATAGAAATAGTATACAGGAACAATCTGACTCTTAAGGAGTCTTTTTCCATGTTGTAATCAATGCTTAATTATATTTATTCCAGCTGTCCATGGCTCTATCCTAGGCTAGTTAGAATTTGTCTTCAACTTTTAAGTAATTTTTTTTAAAGTAGGCTTCATGACCAACATGGGACTTGAACTCATGACCCAGAGATCAAAAGTTGCATGCTCTACCTACTGAGTCAGCCAGGTGCCACTGTCTTCAACTGTTAAGATATAATGTTAGCTAGAAACTTTTGTGTTATTTGGAAATCTTTTGCAGAGTTTGAAACTCACAGCTATTCTTTAAACTCAGCTACATTTTGGGATGAAAGAATGTTTTGGGTAAGAGGACCATAAACTAGGCAGGATGTTGGAATCCACAATCCACATTATTCTTAACAATCTATGGGTGAGTTATCTACTATGTGGCTATCCCATAGCAAATTTCTCTTCCTAGGGTGCTTTTCCTTGCTAAAGTAGTATTTCTGAGGAGAGCTTCCTTTATAATAGTCAGCACTCTAATCATAGGTACTGACTTTGAGTAATGATAGTAGTAATATACCCAGAAATCAAGGATGAGGAAAGTAGCCCTGACCTTCAGTTTGTGGGAATTCTTGAAAGGTTTTATATCATGGATAACATTTCAATAGCTAGAAATAAGAAAATAAAGGCCAGGTTAGAGAGGACAGTGTATACTTGAGTGGTTGCAGGATAGGTGTGGTAGTAGTGAGAAGGAGGGACTAAACATTAGAGACTTTCAGGAGACAGAAGGCATAGGGGTTGGCAACTGATTAGACACGAAGGTGGGGTGCAGGAGAAGGAGAAAAAATGGATAAATGACATTGGACTTGGTGATTAGGAAGTCATTTTTAATGCCTAAATGTGATATGTCAAGATAGAAACCACATTATAGGGAGTTGGGGGTGAGTGCAAGGACAAAGAAGGGAATTCAGTCTATTTCTTAAGAAATTTAAGAAATTTCTTAAGAAACAAAAAAGGAATAGGAGAGGGAACAACTGACTGAGAATTGAGCATGTTTGAAGGCAAAAGAGAAGGGGCCAGTGGCAAGGAATAGTGAACAGAACAAGCACAATTCATGGAAAGAGGAAATGGAAGAGAGTAAGGTGAATTTATAGGTGGAAGGGTAAGGTTTGAACAGGAAGAGAGATGTCTGTTCTTTTGAGAGAGAAGAGAAAAAACAAAATAAAATAAGACCAAACAAAGTTAAGAGAATTTTTGAAGTCACCTGCAGGAAAGGCATCAGGTCTCCAATTTGTTGATCCTGATTTTATGAATGTCTACGGGAAGGTGAGGATGATGTAAAACGTCTGACCAATTTTTGTGGAGTAGAGGTTAGGGATCCACAGGTGATGAGGAGAATAACTAATCATAAATGAGTCCTAGCTGATGTTAGAGGGACATAATGTTGTGTTATGGGCAGGGCTGGGGCTGAGCAGATTAGGGATGGGAGACAAGGCTGTCACCAGGGTTGTCTTCTCTGTAAATATTGATTTTATTAGCCCAGAGAGAAGTGCATTTAGACTAAAATGGTGTGAAAAATCATGCAAGTTTGAAGTCCAGGAGAAAAGTATTTAGTTCCCGTGTGCCTCTGTTCTGTGAGTGCAGGTGACTGAGGATGGAGTGCACTTAGTAGGTCTGACATGCTCTCCTAGAACAGATCTAAGTGCAGTATTCTCAGTTAAGTGGCCCTCCCCTGAATCTCCATCTCAGAGCCTACAGGATCTATGGGATTGACTCAGAGTGGAGTGTGGAACAGTGGTGTGGACAGCCTCTCAAGGACTTGTTTTAAGTAACTTAAGTTGTCATTGAAAGGAACCATAAAGGGAAAACTTGCTCTGGGTGGGATTTAACAGAAATCAGTAAGCACACAGAAAAGAAATGAAATACATACAGTCTTTCCTCCTTAATCCTTTTGTGGGGTAGATGCTATATGAAAATCTGTGTTTATACGAAGGCTTAGAATGGTTGTTAAGAAAAAGTTTAAGTCATAAAATTTACATGGGAAGAAGGTACAAAGGCATGGATGGCCGGAAGTGGCTGACAGTACAGGAATAATGTAAGTTTTATAGGTCAAGTTTTGCATGGATGTTAATAGAATTTTATAAGGTTAATCTGAGGTATTTTGTGAGGATATATGTTTAACTGAAGGAATTCTGTTTTTTAAATCTTTGTTTTTTTAGAGAGAGAGAGAGAGAAAGTTTGCAAGAGCAAAGGGACAGAGGAAGAAGGAGAGAGAGAATTTTAAGCAGGCTCCCCACTGAGTGCAGAGTCTGACACTGGGCTCGATCTCATGACCCTGGATCATGACATGAGCCAAAATCAGGAGTTGGAGGCTTAACTGACTGAAAGAATTTTGTAATGACAAAATACAGGAGACAAAAGTCAGAAGAAGCTGAATTGTGATTTTGGGTTGTCTTGAAATTGAGGATGGAAGTTTAATTTCCCCAGGCCTTATTTTTCTCACCTGTAAAATGGTAGGGCCGGACCCACAGGTGCCTTCAAGTTTTAATGTTCTATGATTCCAACTCACTATGGTCCCCTCAGGAATCATATAGGCAGCTTGTCTAGTTAGACTGTTACATCACTGTACATTGGTGATGTGATTAAAAAGAGCATGTAACAAACAGCCGGAAGGACTATATTTTAGTTCCAGTTTTGCCAGTTGCTAGCTTTGTGACAGAAATTTCTATGAGCTCTTGCGGTAAGTAGGATAATGTAACTCCCCTTGCTCCCACCCAAATATCCAGGTTCTAATGCCTGGAACAGGTGATATGTTAAATTACATAGAAAAGGAAATTTGCAGATGGAATTAAGTTTACAAACTTAAACAGGGAAATTATCCTGGATTATAGGATTTTTAAAAGTGGAAGAGGAAGGCAGATGGTAGGTGAGCAATATCTGACTATGCAAGAAGAAAACAGAAGAGATTTGAAGCACGAGAGGGACTCACACCACCACTGTTGGCTTTAAAGGTAGAGGAAGCTGGCCAGAAATTAAGGAAGGTGGGTGGCCTGTAGAAGCTGGGAATAGCCCTAAGCTGATATCCAGTGAGGAAATAGAGAACTCAGTCTTATAACTGTAAGAACTGAATTCTGCCAACAATCTGACTAAGCAAGAAAATGAATTCTTTCTCAGAGACTCCAGAAAACAAGGTAGCCCTGCCATCACCTTGATACTAGCCTGATGAGACCCATGTCAGACTTCCGACCTAGAGAGCTGTAAGGTAATAAACTTATGTTGATTTAAGCTGCCAAATTCTGGTAATTTTTTATGGCAGCAGTAGAAAACATATACACCTACTCTCTTCATCTGTAAATGTATAAGACTAATAATAATAGCAATTATAGCCTATTTGTCTCTAGATGAGGTTAATTGTAAAAGATACAAGTGACATCAAAAAGAATGACAGATATAGACATCTGAAAATCTACTCCTCCAAAAAAGGAGTGAGAACACTGGCAAAAACTGTCAAAATCAATTTTTTCAAAACTCTTGGAATTAACCAAAGGCTTTCAACAATTCAAGGAGTATTCAAGAAAAATAGCTAAATCTTGATAAGAACATTCAGTTTTTGGTCTTTTAGCTTGCCCTATTTTCATTTCTCTCTCCCCAGCTCTGCAGTAGCCTTGAAAACCAAATAAAATATTTAACACAAAAAAAGGCAGGTGTGGTTGGATAGAGGAGCAAACAAGACATAAAACTTACAGAAAACATATAGCAAAATGGCAGACATAAACCTATCTTATTGGTAATTACATTAAATGTAAAGGATTAAAAGGCAGAGGTTGGCAAAATGGGTAAAAGACATGATCCAACTATATACTGTCTTCAAGAGACATTCTTCAGATTGAAGGACAGGAATAAATTAAAAGTAAAAAGACAGGACAAAATATGATACCAACAGTAGTCCAAAGAGAGCTAGCTAATAGCTGACAAAATAGACTTTAAGACAAAATCGTTATATATGAACAAAAATGTTATATATGAAGAAAAACACTATAATGATAAAAGGGTCAATCTATCAAGAAAACAAATGACAATTATAGACATATAAGCACTTAACAACAGAGTCCTGAAATAAAGAAAATGTGATAGAATTGAAGGAAGAAATGGACAATTCAACAATACTCATGGGTAGTAAACTAGAAAGCAGATCAACAAGGAAATGGGAGACTTGAACATCAGTATAAATCATGTACACCTCACAATATAGAACACCCTAGTGCAACGCTAGAATGCATGTTCTTCTCAAGTGCCTATGGAATGTTCTTTAGGATAGACCACAGGTTATGCCATAAAATAAACACCAACAAATTTCAAAGGACTAAAATTATATAAGGTATCTTTGATTTCAATGGAATGAAATTCAGAAGCATTAACTCAAGGAACTTCGGGAAATTCACAGATACATAGCAGTCACACAACACATCCCTAAATAATTAATGGGCAAAACAAGAAATCATAAGGAAAGTTAAAAAATATTTTGCTATGAACAAAAACAAAATACAACATAACAAAACATATGGAGGATAGCTATAGTGGTGCTTGGAAAGAAATTTGTAGCTGTAAATGCCCATATTGACAGAGAAGAAAGATCTCAAACCAGTAACCCAATTTTTTACCCTAAGAAACTAGGTAAATAAAAGCAAACTAAACCCAAAGCAAGCATGGCATAGGAAAGGAAATAATAAAGATTAGAGTGGAAATAATGAGATAAAAATAGAAAATAGAGAAAATCAACAAAACCTGAAGTTGATTCTTTGAAAAGATTAACAAAATTGACAAATATTAAGCTAGACTGATCAGGAAAAGAAAGAGAAAAGATTCAAATGACTAAAATAAGACTTAGAGGACATCATTACCAATCTTATGAGAGTAAAAGGATTATAAGAGAATACTGTGAATAATTATATGGCAACATTAAAATAACCAAGATGAAATAAATATATATACCCAAGAGAATTTGATATACATGCACACCACAGAGAACTGAAAACATGTCCATACAAAAACTTCTACAAGAATTATCAGCAGCATTGTTCATAGTATTCATAGTAGCCAAAAGGTGGAAACAACGTAAATGTCCATCAGTTGATGAATAGATAAACAGAATATGGCATATCTACAGTAGAATAATATTCAGTCAAAAAAAGAATGCATAATACATACTACAACATGGGTGAACCTTGAAAACATTATTTTAAGTGAAAGAAGACAAACAAAAGACCATACATTGTATGATTCCGTTTTTGTTAAAGATCCAGAATAGGCTGATTCACAGAGAAAGAAAGTAGATTAGTGGTTTCTGGGGGTGGAGGATGGGCATGACTGTTAATGTGTTTTTTTGGGTGGTAAAGATATTCTGGAATTAGATTGTGGTGAGCATTTGTATTAGTTTTCTAGGGCTAATGGAGCAGATAACCACCACTTTGGTGTTTTGAAACAACATGAACTTACTCTCTCACAGGCTGGAGGCCAGAAGTCTGAAATCAAAATGTCAACAGATTTGGCTCATTCTGCTGGAGGCTCTGAGGGAAAGCTTCTCTCCTAGCTTTCGTTGGCTGCTGCCAAGTCTTGATATTCCTTGGTTTATGGATCTATCACTCCGATCTCTGCCCCCATCCTCACATCACCTTCTCTATATTTCTCTTCCTTTGTGTCTTCTTAAAAAATACTTGCCATTGGGTTTAGCCTATCCAGATAAGCTAAAATGATTTCTTCTTGAGATCCTTAACTACATATGCAATGAACTTAACTACAATCCTAAGGTCATATTCAAAGCCTCTAGGTGGGGGTCACCATTCAACCCACCACAGAATTGTACAACTTTGTGAATATACTGAAACCACTGAACTGTAAAATTTAAAACAATGAATTTTATGGTATGTGAATTATATTTCAATAAAAGGGAGATAACATGTAAAATGCTTTCTGATATCTTTATAAGAATATTCCTTATAAAGGGAAGTGCTTAAAGATCTATTTAGATAAATTTGATTTTTTTCTTCTTTTTTTCTTGTTGAGTATAGGTGACACACAATGTTATTAGTTTCAGGTGTACAACATAGTGATTTGATAAGTTTATACATTATGCTATGTTCACTGCAAGTATAACTCCCATCTGTCCCATTACATCTCTATTACAGTATTATGGACTATATTCCTCATGCTCTGCTCTTTATTCCCATGACTTCCTCATTCCATAACTGGAGACCTGTATCTCCCTCTCTGCTTCACCTATTTTTCCCAACCCCCCACCCTTTCCTCTCTGGCATCCATCAATTTGTTTTCTGTATTTATAGTTCTGATTCTGTTTTTTTGTTTTATTCATTTTTTTAGATTCCATTTATGAAGGGAGTCATATGTTATTTATTTTTGTCAGTCTAACTTAGCATAATACTCTCTAGGTCTATCCATGTTGTCTCAAATGGCATGATCTCACCCATTTTTACAGCTATGTAATATTCTAGTGTGTGTGTGTGAATGTGTATGTGTATGTATGTGTGTATCACATTTTATTTATCCATTCATCTATTGATGGACATTTAAGTTGTTTTGATGTCTTTGCTATTGTAAATAATGCTGCAATAAACATAGGGGTGCATACAGCTTTTTTAGTTAGTGTTTTTGTTTTCTCTGGGTAAATACCCAATAGTGGAATTATTGGATCATATGGTATTTCTATTTTTAGTTTTTTTTTGAGGGAACTCCATACTTGTAAGGTTTTCCACAGCAGCTGCACCAGTTTATATTCCCACCAGCAGTGCACAAGTTTCCTATTTCTCCATCCACATCCTCAAAAACACTTGTCTTCTTGACGTTAGCCGTTCTAACAGGTATGAGGTAATATCTCAGTATCGTTTAGACTTGCCTTTCCCTAATAATGAGTGATTTGAGCATCTTTTCATGGGTCTGTTGGCCATATTCTTTAAAAAATGTCTATTTAGGTCCTCTGCCTAGTTTTTACTCAGATTATTTGTCTTTTTGGTGTTGAATTGTGTAAGTTCTTTAGAAACTTTTAAAAAATTTAAGTATTATTGAAATTAATCTTTAATCTACTAATGTTATAAATTAGGCTGATAATCTCTGTAATGAATACTATAGAAAATATTTCTTTTTTTAAAAATTTATTTATTTTATTTTATTTTTAAAGATTATTTATTTATTTATTTATTTGTCAGAGAGAGAGCGAGAGGGAGAGAGCCAGCACAGGCAGACAGAGTGGCAGGCAGAGGCAGAGGGAGAAGCAGGCTCCCTGCCGAGCAAGGAGCCTGATGTGGGACTCGATCCTAGGATGCTGGGATCATGACCTGAGCCGAAGGCAGCCGCTTAACCAACTCAGCCACCCAGGCATCCCTAGAAAATATTTCTTAAAGGAACAAAATGGAAGGTCATTACTCATGGATAGTTTCAGAAGTAGCTCGGAGTAGGTAAATCAAGTTTTAGCTTCCTTTTTGAGAAGGAGCACCAGAAATTGGGTTTTATTCAAAACAAGACTTGGATACCGAATCTTTCACTTACAAATATTTTCAAAAAGATTTCATTTATTTATTTGAGAGAGAGAGAATGAGTGGTTGGCACAAGCAGACTCCACACTGAGCCTGGAGCCCAGCACGAGGCTCCACATCATGACCCCAAGACCATGACCTGAGCTGAAACCAAGAATTAGATGCTCAACTGACTGAGGCACCCAGGTGTCCCCTCACCAATTTTTTTTTAATGAGATACGTGACATATGACATCATGTAAGTTTAAGGTGTCAACTTTCATTCTTTTTTTTTTTCTTACACAATTTCAACCAAATTTTACTGTGAAGACATTGACATGGAGGCCAGCTACAGAAGGAAATTCTATGTTAATGCATTGCTTCAGTTTTGGTTGAATGTTTAAAAGTGACAAATCTCTGTTATGTTTTGAACAATTTGGTTTTCTTCCTCTACAAATAACAGAGATTGGTTCTCATCTGTATAAGCCAAATATATGTTTATCTTTTTTGCTATAAAGTCTATGTCAGTGGTTCATCTTTGCCTTATTCATCAAAAATGGTTGATTTGGGGGACTTTATTTATAATGAGTGAGCCACCTTCAGTTTATTTTTTATTTAAAATAAAATAACTTTATCCCATTTTGCTGACTTTCCATCTAGAACCATAGTGTTTATTAACACTATATATATACATATATATGTATATATATATAAAATCTAAAAAAAAGATGTTAGATCTCTCACATACCCCCTTCTTCATGCTACTAGATGTTATTATTTATCTTATTTGTTTGCTCTTTGAGATCTGTATTTTAGTCCATCAGTCAAACTACTGACAAGTATTAATTCAATGCTTTCTCTGTGTGATATTATAGGAAAAATAAAAATATAAGCCTTTGAGAAACTTGCATTTTTCTTAAGGAGTCAAGACTTACAGCCACAGAAACAGTATTTTTAAAGTATTTTTAAACACACAGAAACAGTATTTTTTAAAACTAGAGAGAACTTTGGAGAATACTTACTTACAGATGAGAAAACTGAGGCTCAGAGAGGTTAGGTGGCTTACTGATGAAGGTCAAAATGCCAGTCTATGGTCAACTGGGCTAGAACTCCATCATATCATGCTACCTCATCATGTGATAGGTGAAAAAGACTATGTGATAGTATGTGACAATGTGCTAATATGTGTGGGTCCAGTTAAGAATGACTTAGTGTGTAAAGGATAAGATATTTATTTGGCTAAGAGTGGGTAAGCAGACTCCCAGGGTAGTGAGCCTTTAGCTTGAGGGCATATAGGTAGAATTTGGGTAGTGGAATGGAGAGGGAGAAGACCTTCCAGAATAGGAATGCTGATGATTGCAGAAAGAGAAATGCTTGTGATGGAGATTGGAGCAGTATGGATTCTGGAAGAGGCTGCTGGGTATCTTAGTTAACATCTAAGTTATGTGCATCCATCCAAACAAAAGGCTGGGTACAGGCTCCATAAAGTGGATAGCAGAAAAAGCACAGCATTCAGAGTAAGAAACACGGCTTTGGGATGCCTGGGTGGCTTAGTCAGTTAAGCCGCTGCCTTCAGCTCAGGTCATGATCCCAGCCGGGGTCCTGGGATGGAGCCTGCTTCTTTCTCTGCCTCTGCCTGCCACTCTGCCTGCTTGTACCCTCTCTTGCTCTCTCTGACAAATAAATAAATAAAATCTAAAAAAAGAAAGAAAGAAAGAAAGAAAGAAAGAAAGAAAGAAAGAAAGACAGACCTGGCTTCAAATCTTGACACCTCTGTCTAGGAGTTAAATGCCCTTGAGCAAGTCCCTTAACCTCTGTAGGTCTGTTTTCTCAGTCTACAAAGTGGCAATAATAGTATCTGCTTTATGAAGCTTTTGAGTATTAAATGAGGGAATGGGTGTGAAGAGCCTAGTTCCATGCTGGATATGAGGTATGCCTTTAATATACTGTAGGTATGATTATTGTTGTTATGTTCTAAGTGCAAGTCACCCCCCAATTTGGTAGATGAAAAAATACAACTTTCTTCTGAATTGCTGTTTAATGTACTGTAGTTTGGGTACCATTGAAAATTATGTAGATGTGGGGCATTAAATGGATATGGTCTTTGCCTCTGAAGAGTTTCCAGTTGAGATGACAGCAGCACACAACTTTGCGGATACATGCTCACAAACATAACTAACACTTCCAGCAAGATGGGTCATTTAAGAGTAGATGCTAACAAACCCACAGAAGGGTACATTTTGAGAAACTCATGTCTGCATGTTAGCATTCTTTTTTTTTTTAAGATTTTATTTATTTATTTGACAGACAGAGATCTCAAGTAGGCAGAGAGACAGGCAGAGAGAGAGAGGAGGAAGCAGGCTCCCTGCTGAGCAGAGAGACTGATGCGGGGCTCGATCCCAGGACCCTGGGATCATGACCTGAGCCGAAAGCAGAGGCTTTAACCCACTGAGCCACTCAGGTGCCCCAAGCATGTTAGCATTCTTATTTGATGTAGAAACTATGATGGAAAGCTAGAGAGCTCACTGATTGATTGACTCATACTGTGGGAAACTCTAGCCTTTCTTCTTCCTACGGTGAATTCATCTTTAATGATCACTCACATGCCAAAGAACATTTTCCTCTGATTGGTGGAGACAGATCCCTGGGAGAACTGAAGGGATATGAGCTTTGTTGAAAGAACTGGTTTGAGTGCCAGCTTCCTGCCCCTTCCTGGTTGAGTGACTATGGGCAATCCAGTTAGTCTTGTTCCAAATGGACAACCATGTCTTAAAATGGGGCTACTTCTGCCTCAAGAGGTTGTTGTTAGGATTAAATATAATAACATATCTGAGTATATTTTGTGAAGGTTAAAGCACTGTATGAATATTAGTATTTATTTGTTCCTGGTGGGTGGAAAGGGGCATTGTCTTTCTCAGGAAAGTTTCTTTTAATGCTGAGAAAATGACTCAAAGTGTATCTTAAACTTGAGGTAAGAAGAACAGAATGATTAATGTAGCCGGAAGCTCTGCAGAAAGAAGAATAGCAATAGCTGTTACTTATTATTAAGCATCTAGTATATATTATTCACTTTCTATATGCTTTCCCCAAATATTACCCTACTCCTGCAATGGACTAATTATTTCTATTTCACAGAAGTGGAAACAAACAGAGAGGTCATCTGACTTTCTCAGGGGCACACATAGAAAGTAGTGAGCTAAGATTTGAATCCAGAGATGCCTGACTTAAACAGACCACATCTTTTTAATTTAATATAAAATTCAACATTGTAGAAAACATTAAGTGGGCAATGCATGTGAGAAACAAATTTCCCAAGAATCCTACATTTTAAAAAATTTGTTGCCCTCAAGACATTTAGAAAATAATAATAACTATGCCCAAGAATATATTGAGGACATAATTTTTGCTCAGCATTGTCCTGGGCTTATATCACATACATTCTTCCATTTAGTCCTTGAGGGCTTCATGAAGAAGATATTATTACTGGCACTCTGCAGATGAGGAAACAGACACACAACTTTTAGGAATCTTGCTCAAGACCAGTCAAATTCTGGGTGGAGGTGTTAGAAATTGAAGCCAGTTGTGTCTTACTCTGGCCACTGTGCTTTTTCCATTACCCGTCCTTGCTCCCATTTAGGTCTCTATCCAGCCTTCTCATGCTTGTATGGGTGGATGACAGTTGAGGTGGACTGAGGTGCTATAGCCTCTTTCAGAATCTAGACGGCCTCAGACTCCATCACCAGCGTTTTGCCACATCAAATCTGGGAGACTTTATCCTTCTCCATTCTTCCCACCTCAGTCCTACACATCCTTCAAGACCCCACTTAGGTCTATCCCTGAACTCCTTCTTTGTCTCACAACAGGGGTGATCAGACACCACTCCCCAGCCATCTAGTTCAAAGGTTCTTCTAAAATGCTTGCAGTGATAAAGATCTTTAAAAGGATATTTGTCATAAGATATAAACTGATATATCTAGAAAACTATTCCAATTATGGCATTTATTTATAGAAGTAAATACCATTGGTAAGTTTTAGCAAAGCACTTATAGTAGAGTGGTTTGGATTGAATCCAAGTTGTTCACTTGTTAATATATTATTTATATTAACAAAATCAAATGTTAGGCTGAACACCAAGTTCCCCACCCCCAATACCCAGTGTTTACTAAGGCTCTTGCCCCTCTTGATAATTATTTATCAAACATAAATTTCATGTTCTGCAACATAATTTCTGAGCCCCTCAATAACAGTCAGAAATGTAGGTACAGAGAATCGGCTAACTTGAAGGACAACCTACTCAATCAATTTTGTGTCATTACCCATGAAGCTCTTGTCTACTGTTGTTTAGAAAGATTTAAGATGAAAAAAGCCCATGGCTTATTGCTGTTTTATGTACTCCCCACTCTGCACTCTGCTGCGTTGTTTGCCACAGATTACTCATTCTCTCCCAGGTGGCTCTCAGCAGTGGTCAAATATTTAAGAAGTATATATTTCATCGGGACTCTATCACATACTTCCCCTTCAGTGCCTTCCCTCCGTCCTAGCCTGAGTCATCTCACACTTGATAATCTATTAAAGCATTAACCTACTTCCATTTTATTTCCCTTTTCTTACAGAGCAAGATTTTATAATATGGCAAATCAGAACACATCTAATAGCAACTCAGGTAGGCAAATTAGAGCAGGAGGAATGGGGGGTGCCATCCAAGCATAGTGGACTGGGCAACCCGTTTCTTTCCCCCACACTGCTCCATCAGCTGTACCTTGTGTCTTCCGAATGGGTACTGTGGGTAGAACCTGGCCCAATAGCAAGATTTCAATCCCGGCTACAACATTGGTAGCTCTGGTGTTGGGGAAATCATCCTCTAAGTCTTAGTTTCCACATCTGAGCAAGAGGCTAATAATGTACCTACCTCACAAGGTTGTTGTGAAAATGATATGAGACCTCAGACATGAAAGTACTTTATAAGTTCTGTTTATAAGGCTGGCCATTTCATTGCTGGACCTGTAATTATTAAAAAGCTCGTCATTAATTCAAAATCTGCCTTCCTCTGAATTACGTCCATTGTCTTTTGTTCTAATAAGAAACATTAATTTACCAATAATAATGATGATGATACTAATGCCATTTGCCATTTATTGAGCACTTATTATACAAAGTGTTTTACATGAATTATACACATAGTCTTCATAGAGCCATATGACTTTTGAAATTGGCAGCATGATGCTAACTGATGCATTGAAAAAAGCTTCATTAAAAAAAAAAAGCTAATAGGGATCTGGCAGAAAGCACTGTGCTTCCAAATCTATGATTGTGATTACATCACTCAGGATTTCAGCAGGAAACAGATGGCCCACTCTGGGGACAGCTTAAAGATGGGACTACCTACAAAAGTCTGCTCAAGATGTAGAGAATCACCAATGCATAGTGAAGTACCCAGGACTGAGAACAGGGAAAGCTCTTAGTCAGCTTACGCCAGAAGGAATAAGAGGAGGTGGAGCTGTTACCAGACCTCTATAGGAGTTATAGAGGTAGGCAAGGGATAGCCTCCCAGGAATTGTGGCTCAAAGTAAAGGAACATAGCTACTGCCAATATGGCACAGGAGGAATAGAGGGAGTATATATTCAGGCTCCTCCCATCTCTGATCTCCTGCCATCACCTCCCATTTGCTGAACTGAATCAGAAAAGCCAGCGGGCCAGGAATCCCATTTAAAGCATGGGGGTCAGTTATCTGGAGCACAAAGCAGTGTGGAGAGTCCATGTGATAGGTCAACCTGAAAATAACCAGTACAGGATCATGGGAAATGCCAGTGTAAATGATACATAAATGTAGAAGAAAAATAAATGAGTGATTAATTAAGTAGACCTTACTTTAAGAATAGGCTATTCCCAAAACTTGGTTTTTTGTTTGTTTGGTGGTAACTCAGAGTGTATTTTTCCTAGATTTACTTTAATGCTGATTCTGGTCTCCACCTACTCTTCCAAAGCTCTGGGATTCACCCTTACTTGAAATCTTGTAACAATAGGACAAGGATGAATTCTAGGTCTTGAGAGCAAAAAGTCATATGGTGAAAGAGAGAGCCTCTTCTGCCCCCTTTCAGAGCATGGCACTGGCCATGGTGAGTTTTGAACTGGATAGTTTGTTTTGGTCCACCCCAGCTCTTAATGAGTACCTTTATTCTGCCCTTAAAGTGGCTGCCTTGGCAACTGCTCTCCCTATGGAATGCTTCATGCTCCCAAATTATCCACTTATTCTTTCTTCTTAATCAGAAGTGATTTACAGCTTGGATTTGGGAGTTGACCAGTTTCTTTAGACTAGACTGTGCAATTTCTTGCTTGTGCTTAGATAACCTCTCTGAGTTAAGTTTATGCACCGTGAAATAGGGACATTACTTGTACTACTGTGAGAGAAATGAGCTTATGGGGATTCCTCCTGGCCCGGGGCAGAGAAATCAGATGAACAGACCAGGAAGGGTCGACTTAGCTTTTCCTCCTGGGTTTGGGACTTAAAAAAAAAAAACTTACAACAGTTCTTTAATTTTTATTGGGCAAGTTTAATGACTATTAATGAACTTCTCATTATTTCAGCAGGCAAAACTGGATGGTATTTTATTAGTACAGCTCCAGATTTTAATAATGCATTGTAAATGTTGTGATACCAAAATATGAGCATCTAAAACCCAGGAACAATGGAAAACTGCGGTATGTGCAATGAATGATTTTTACTTTGAAAAACAGGGAGTAGAAAATATTTTCCCTGGAATTTTTAGAACCTAACTCTTTTACAGCGAGAATGTGGTCTTTAAATTTATCCCAAGAACTAGGAAAGGCCAGCTATCGGCCACCAGTGCTCTTATTAGTAGAGAGATGGTTTGCGTTCCTTTGAAAGAGTGGACTGTGGTGCCGCACAAAGTTCACTCTTTGGATCTAGCCTGCACAGACATCATCAATCGCTGTTGGGGATCCTGAGGTCTTGGGAAGAAACTCTGGGAAGTGCTGCAATCTGGCTCTGCTCTTTGGGACCAATCACTTCTGCTTAAACTCAGTATTCATTCATTAGCAGGTTAACTCTAATTTAGTCTATACACGCGTGTCTGCGCATGTGCATATGTGTGCGCGCATGCGTATGTGTGCTTGCGTGTGACCTTTCTCTACAACTCTGTAGCCCACTGGTTCACAAACTTTAGCAAGCATCAGAACTTCCTGGTGGGTTTGCTACAACACAGACTGCTGAGTTCACTCTGAGTTTCTGATTCCGTAGGTCTGTGGTGGAGCCTAAAAGCTTGCATTTGTAACAAATTCCCAGATGCTGTTGCTGCTGCTGATGATCGGAGAACCATATTTTGAGAACCACTACTTTGCCGCCCTTAAATTCTTTCCCACGATTTTTGAGAGTGTTAAGTGAGGCAGTCCACATAGGGGTCTTGGCACAGGGCCTGGCACAGGGTTAATGCTTGCTATTTGCTGCACTACAACTATCATGACAGCTGCTCATTGCGCCACTGCTACTGTTCAGCGGCTGTTACTGCCCGGTAATCCTTCATCCCAGATAACGTTAGTTAGGTATTAAGAGCAATGCAATCTGCCTTAATTAATTAAAGAATATAATTACCTCTCTGGGAGTCATTTGCATTTTAAAGAAGCTTGTTAATTCAAAGAGATTTGTAATTTGAAGAATATTAGGCACTGTGATAAAGAGATACAGAAAACTTCTGGTACTGTATGGTGGAAGATAATTTTGAGACTGGTTTATGCTGGGTATCTCTGTATGCCTGTTGTATAGCATTCCGCATTCTTTCTAAAAGTTCTGAGCTTTTTCATAATGGCTTCCATATCAGGACAGCACATGGCCTGGGGGTGGGTCAGGGCAGCTGTGGCCATTTAGATCTGTAGATTCTTTGCAAATCTGTTGTTTATAAACGACGATGCTTGCATTGTTTTTATTTATTCAGTGATGTAATAGAAGATGCACATAAGATTTATTTCAAAAGTACGCCTTTCAATTTCATGCTGAGAATAATGCAGGAAGTTCGGTGTAATGCAATTATAATAAAATAGTAGCAGAACAACGTTTTCATTTAAATTGTGGAATTAGCAAATAGAAAACCAGTTGGAAGCCAATCTTTTGAAAGTCTTTTGAATGTAATTTTGATTTGGAGACTATGGCTTGATGGCTATATCGACTTAATCCTCTGACCTAACCCCAGAGTGTATATAGAGAACACAAATAGTATAATGAACAACAGTTTCAAATACAAGTTTACCCGCCGTCTTGATAAAGCGAGTATTGACATGTATAGGAATGTCAATGTTGTGTTTTCTAATTCAGAAATATGTTGTGCCATACAAATGGTTCAGTTAAACAAAATTTAGGATTAATTAAAAACCACTGAAATCCTTGAATTTTTCCTGCTTAAAAAATTCAGAAAGCACCAAACTTTTCTAGAAGTCGAAGTAAGGAAATTAATGTCAGTGACAGAAATACAGCGAATCTAATTAGAAGTCCTCAGGCAGCAGCTCATTAGTGTGGTTAGTTAGTAAATGAAATTTCAGCTGCAGTGAATTAGACTATGTGTCTTCGGTTATTTTTTCTAAAAAGAATTACAAAACGTTTACAACTGTTTTTTGTTAGGAGAGTATTTTTTTACTCGCAAACAAAAAATATTTAGGATCTTTTGTCAGGAGGAAAGAAGTTGTCATTTGGGGACAGATTTCCTTAAATGTCTGTATGTTGAGCCTGGGCAAGTGAAACACAAGCCATTTTCTCTGATGAGGGAGAGGCTTTCATTTGTCTGGTAAGCTGCTCAGTTTCACGTGTTTCTTTTGCCAAATCCTTTAGTTAGTTAGCTAGTTTGTTTTACCCATTTGTACTTCTTGATTGGATTTCTCTAAAAAAAAAAAAAAATCTCAGCTAGACTGAACAGTGTAATCCTGGTATCAGATATTGAGGGTAGATTGGAAAATTTGTTAATTACTAAAGGGTGACACTTCTTTCTTTTTTTTAAAATATCACTGCCATGGATGTTTATACTTTCACTGCTTGAGAGTTCATGGGTAAGTTAGTGATCCAAGAGCCTAAATTCCAGTATTTCCCAAGTATTCATAAGTAAGGTATGATAACCAGGTAACTGTTGCAGGGTATAATGCCCTGTCCTCCCCCAGGGTGTTTAAATATTTTTAGATTATATTAGAAGTTTAGCTCTGAGCTCATATCTTTCTGTAGAGAGCCTGGAATGCATTGACTGGATCCTCTGTCCACTGCCTGAATTCCTGCAGAATGCAAGATCGGGTGGGCATTAGAATGTAGCCAAGCATTCCAGAGACCTCTTAGCCTTGTCATTGAAAAGACTTTTGAAATAACTGTTTATACCTCTATTCTCCTTTTAAAAAATTTACATTTTCAATTTATTTCTCTGTGACAGTCTTTAGGTCAGAGGCACATAGAACGTAGTGTTACACTGCTATGCTACACTGTCAGCAGCTGACAAATTTTCCAATATAACTGGTCCCAAATAACAGTTGCCAAAATATTCTTCAATCTAGCTTAGATTTTTTTTTTAAGTGGAGCAGGAGTCATGTGAGGTCTTGAGTGAAAAATTTAAAACATCATGTTTCCTTTGCCATTCATCACTTGATAACAATACTGCATGTATATTACAAGAAATGTAAAGTATAGGACACCGTGGAGAGGTAATTCATAGGCTGGCCTGACAGGCAGGGACATGGCATGTGAGCTAAAGTGGAGACCAAAGCAAAGGAAGAGTAAACCAATGGGGAGAAGGAGCTCTGTCTCCCCTTTTCCCCACCTTGCTTTGATCGGGTTGTTACTGTCTTTATGTTCGTGAAGTGAAGGAGGAAAAGTTTTGTTTGTTAACACATAGTATAATTCTTTATGATTTACATTCTCATCTCTGCTTTCTAAAAATTTCCCACTGAAAAGGGAAAGGACAGAAGATGTAGACATCAGGAGAAATTGACATGCAAAGTGGCAGGAAAGGGAGATATTTTCTTCAAATCATGAGAAATGGTACTCAGCAATGTTAAATAACAGCAACTTGACTTCAAAGATACTGAAAGCTCCTGAAAATGGTGTAAAACCTTGGCATAATTCATTTGGTGCAAAGGCAGCCTAATATGTTTGACTTGAATTAGGAAGCCAAATGCCCAGGAAAATGCAACATAAAAAGAAGCGGTGACAGATACATATGTGATGTTCTACTTCACCTATTTTTCTTCACTGTTAGAGCATTTGAAATTATGTCACTTATATCTCTAAATTTTTTCTAAATATTTCTAAATATTTCTAAAATTCTGTAAACCCTTGGGTGTACAATTTGAGTAAAAAATATAAACACAAAAAATAAAACAGAATGCAAGGAAGCACTGTGTCTGCTTTCACAGTCTCTGGTGGTGCAGCTTCTTAGTGAATTTGTGCATGTCTTTCTTTTTTCCTGTTCCCTGAACAGGAAACATAATTCTCCATAATTCTTATTCTTCACTTCTCTCACCTTTATATGTATATATGAAATGTATATACTTTATATACATTATACACACACATATACACAAAAATATATATATATACTTACTCTTAGTAGCTTTATTGAGGTATACTTTATATACTACATAACTCACCTATTACGAATGTATAATTCAATGATTTTTAGTCAGTTTATGTAATTGTGCAACCATCATCACCATCCAAGTTTAAAATCCTTCTATCATTCAAAAAAGTGTTTGTGTTTGTCTGTAGTCAATTTCTTATTCCTAGTCCTAGCCTTTGGCAACCACTGATCTGCTTTCTGCCTCTATAGTTTTGCCTTTTCTAGAAATTTCATGTGAATGGAATGAAAAATAGGTAGTCTTCCACTTGATATAATGCTTCTGAGACATGTGTATGCATGTGCTTCCATTGTCCATTCCTTCATATTGCTTTGTAGTATTCCATTATATGGATGTAGAACATGGTCTTAGTCTGTTAGGGCTGCTATTACAAAATACCACAGGTGGCATGGGTTACAAGCAATAGAAATATATTTCTTAGAGTTCTGGAGGCTGGGAAGCCCAAGAACAAGATGTTGACAAATTCGGTGTCTGGTGAGAGCCTGCTTCCTGGTTCTTAGATGGCTGTTTTTGTTTTATCTTGTTTTGTTTTGTTTTTTGGTGTGTCCTAACCTGTCAGAAAGGGTGAGGGATCTCCATGGGGTCTCTTTTATCCCCCCTTTCTCCTATGTTCATCTGTTTTGTTTCTTAAATTCCACATGAGTGAAATCATATGGTATTTGTCTTTCTCTGACTGACTTATTTTGCTTAGCATAATACTCTCTAGCTCCATGTCATTGCAAATGGCAAGATTTCATTCTTCTTGACAGTTGAATAATATTCCATTGTATGTAAATACACCACATCTTCTTTAGGCATTCATCAATCAAGGAACATTTGGTCTCTTTCCATATTTTGGCTGTTGTTGATAATGCTGCTCCAAACATTGGGGTGAATGTACCACATTCATCTCTGTTTTGTGGGATCATTTTTTTTATAAAGGCACTAATATCATTCATGAGGGCTCCACCCTCATGACCTAATCACCTCCCAAAGGCCCCCAACTCCAGATACCACCACATTGAGGATTACATTTCAACACAGGAATCAGGGGGAATACAAATATTCAGTCCATAGTATGCATTTTGTTTACCATTTATCAGATGCTGAGCATTTGAACTGCTTCCACTTTTTGGCTCTTATGAATAGTTCTACAAAATTTGCTTTTAAGGCTTTCTGCTGATACGTTTTCATTTCTCTTGGGTATATACCTGAGAAGTGTGCAGTCATGCTATAAGTGCCGTTTTAACTTTTTAAGAAACTGCAAAGCTGTTTTCTAAAGTGGCTGTACCATTTTACATTCCCATCAACAATTTATGAGGGTTTCAATTTCTCCGCATCCTCACCAACACTTGGTAACCCCATGTGTTTGATTTGAGCCATACTAGTGGGTGTTCAGTTCTCTATCTCCATATCCAATGCTACTTCCTTTGTTCTACCTTCTCATTCTTTTCTTCCCAATTTGTGCATTTGTTTGGGCTAGTACTGCAGATATACAGACCTTTCTTTCGAGACTGACTGTGAGGTTCCATCCCAATAATAGTGTAATACTAGGAAAATATAATAAGTCAAAAATGCACTTAATACACCTAACCTACCAAACAGCTTTAGCCTAGCCTAGTCTACCTTAAATATGTTCAGAACATTTTCATTAGCCTACAGTGGGACAAAATCCTCTACCACAAAGCCTACTTTATAGTATTGAATATCTAATATATTGAATACTGCTCTGAAAATGAGGAAAAGAATGGCTATACAGGCACAGAAAGGTTGTGAGTGTATGGGCTGTTTGCCCCCATGATCACATGGTGGACTTGGAGCACAGGTCCCTAACACTGGCCAGCACCACAAGAGTATCATGCATATTCTACCATATCTTGCTAGCATGGAAAAGATCAAAATTCAATAGCCCAAGAATGGTTTCTACTGAATGTGTATCACTTTTGCACCATTGTAAAGTCAAAAAATCATAAGTCAAACCATTATAATTCAGGACCAAGTGTACTCATTTATAGCAAATCTCATTGCTGACCAATTCTTAGTAGACAAATAGTCAAGAAATGATGTTGGGGTGGATTCAAAGACTAATTCCCTTTGGCAATCCATTCTGTTATTTTCATAGATGTTCATGTTTTTCTTCCAAATGCTCTAGTTTCACATGTAGCGGATTAGAACAAGAAGTTTTTAGGGTCATGAAGTATATCCATTTGGAATTGATTTAGTAATGAACTTCAATGACATTGTAGTCACACCTGTAAGTATTTCCCTCCAAGCACCTAGGAAGGCTGGATCTCCTCCACACCCTCCACGTGTGGCAGAATTAGAAGATTTTCTGTTATTCCCTCGGTTGAGAGGGCAGAGTTACTTTTGCTAGTGTTCTGTTCTTTCGTTTTTCTACCCTGATTGCTTTGCCCTCTTGGCCTGAGGGGCAAACCTGTGAAACTGAGTTTCTCTGTGTAGTGCCTGAGCCTAACTTTATTTAGCTTGGTAATTTATGTTTCAGCAATCCACTAGAAGCCAGGCTTCTCCACTCTAGATGGCATTTCAAATAGCTTACTGAGCTTCAAAGCGCTATCCTTGTCCCAGTCTTGCCCCAGACCATTTAAACCAGAACCTCAAATGACTTGGGAAATGCAAAATGGCCAAGGGCCTTCTTTCCTGTCCCCCAAATAGGTATTTCAAAATTCAGTACTTGAAATTTTAAAGATACGGGAAGAAGCAGGCAAAATAATCATACTAGGAAATAAAAAGGCATCCCCTGAAAGTCATACTTTTGAGGTTGCTGGACAGTTGTGGAATTAGATCTGAATTTGGACCCAGGAGAGCAGGGTGATAATTCCGGCCCTGTCCTTGATTAATATTCATAGGTTAGTCTGCTCTTAGTTGGGCCCTCCTGGCTGTAACATGGGGACTCATGTTTGCCTTGTGGTTCTGTTAGAACCAAAGGGATAATCTACCTAAAACTACTTTAAAATAACATGTTTTTAGAACACTCCACATGTGCTAATTATTTTCATCATATTTTGTTAAAGTTGTCTGGTCTTACTTTACCACACACAATTTGGGCTTGTTTTTATCTTGTGTTTCCTCTTTTGATTGGGCTAAAGGCATGGGTTCTAGAACCAGACAGGCTGGGGCAAATCCCAATGCCGTCACTGATTCACTGTGGGACCTTCCACTGCTAACCTCCTTTAACCTCAGTTTTGTCCTCTGTAAAATGAACATAAAAGTACCTATCCGTGGTTTCATGAGAATTAAGAGACAATGACTGTGGAGAACTTAGCACATCCCTTATGTACTGGGGACAGAGGAAATGTTAGTTTTTCTTAACATTATTAAATAGAGTGAGTACTCAAAAAAACCCTGTGAGATTAGGTATTTTATGGTAGTGGCTGAAAGGACAATTGCACCCTAAGTGGCCCATTTTAAGAGATTTTTCAAATCTTGGGTAGTAATGCAATCGGCCTCAGGGTACTTTTTTAAACTGCACATCAAGTCAAATTAAATGTCAGCGTTTGTTTAAAAAAAAACAACAACCAAAAACTTTATTTGGAATTACTTTGTCCTTATTGCATTATTGATTTTTCCTTCCACACAGAGCATGCAAAAGGACACATTTCATGCAAGTTTCATTTTCCAAAATAAGGTAAGGAGTTGTGATCATAGATTTATCCAGATGGCAGAAAACCTATTTCCCTAGAACTACATATGTGAAATCACTAAAATGATACAGTTTAAAAAAACGTTTTTATCATGGATATTGCCAAATAATCCATAACCCATAAGGTCAGAGAGAATAGTATAATGAATCCATATGTACACGTCACCCACCTTCAACAAATAACAGTGTTTAGGTGTGACAAACACTTGAAAGTGTCATGTAACTGAGAAGTAAAGGAATTCCAGTCAGAGTTGATATATTCTTGTTTTTAAAAAACACCCAAATAATCTGAAAGTGTTTGAAGTACAAACAGAACACCCATATTTCCAGTCATTTGTTAATAAACCCTTTAATAAGGATGCTGTATCAGTCAGGGCTTATAAAGTCACATAGTGTCATAGTTTAATGAGTGATGGATAAAAATTCTGGTCATAGCCTCACTGGGGATGGTTCTGACATATCAGTTACTTAGAAAATCTGATCTTTTCAGACTAAAGCCCTTTGGCTGCCACTCTGTTTTAGATCATCATAATTCACTTGTTTCTTCATAGATACGGATTACAAAATTTACAGGTTTTTGTAATTGTTTTCATGGCCACCGAGGGAAATAAAACACATGCATAAAGAGCAAAATAAATGACTACAACTGTATTATGGGATGGTTGTTTTCTAATAAAGCTTTGGGTGAGGGATTATAAGTGTGAGAAAAAGAAAGCTCATTATCTCCTGGTTAGGTTCAAGGACACCATCTTTCTGGATGAAAGGTGATTCTGGTATTCACATTTAGTACAGATTCTGAGCTGCGCATTGAAGGTTATGGTTTGAATTTTTCCCAAATTAGGTATATAGTCATTTCTGTCTGTGAGAGAAAATGGAAATTCAGGTCACATTTCAACTGGAGTTCATTTTTCAAATCGCACCTTCACAAGTGATGTCTACACAACCAACTGGCAGAATTAGCCTTCCCGAAAGCCCTTTCCCGTTGTCCCATTTTCCAGGGAAGATCTCATTTGTTTACCTTAGGCCCTGAGTACACCATGACATTTTATTTTAGATTTTAGATTTATTTGGCAGAAGTCTTGAGACCTCTAACACTTTTTTTTTTAAAGAAGTGGTTGTTTCATGGTTCTTAATCTGATTCCACTAATTAATTTTAATGCTTTCTAATTAGACTCTATTTACAATTTTCCAGAAGCATTTGATGAAACATCTTTTGCACCATCCACAACATTTTCAGTGAGTTTTAAAGAAATATCCTAAAGAAACATTATTAAAAAATATTATACAAATTAAATTTATGTCCTATATATACAGTATGTTCTGAAGTATTACTGACTAGATTAGTTAAACAATTGGGCCACACAGGATGTTTCATAAAGTTTAGACACTAGAATAACATCTTAAGGCAATAGTAATTTGATTTTTTCCCCCTAAATGTGTTGCCATAGATTTTCCTAAATGTTTCACAAACAGTTATTAAAAGCACATTGAGAATCCGAATTCCCTTTGGGCAAAATGTTTTAGTACTTAACTTTCATTTAATTCAAAATTACATATGGTTAGAGTTGCAGAAAAACATCAGAAAATCATAACCAGCTATCACAACACCACATATTTAAATCAGTGCAGTACAGCCCCATTCCAGGTACCTCGAGGTGCCTAATAATAAAAATAAATAAAAGCATTCAGTATTAGTCTTTCTTACACTAGAAAAAAAGGGACATTTTAGTTTTTAAGTTTATTCTTAACAATGCAAAAGCTTTTCTGAGGTGCTATAGAGAAATTTCTAGTGATTGGTGAATTTTTGAGATGGGCTCACTGCCAGAGACAGAACAGGAGAGCTCCATGAAGAATTCTTACAGGTTGGGGAATGGGAAGATCTATCTCGAGAAAACACTGATTAAGAAATCTGATCTAAAGTCCCAGTTTGCATTCACAAGAAAAGCTTTGTTTATAAAATGAAAACATTTAAGATTACCTGAATTGGAACTTGGGCAATTAAATTTTATAATTTGAAGGATATGCAAATAGGTGATGGACTAACTACTAATGTATTTGGAACTCACTAAAGAGGGAGTTTATGAAATGAGCCAGCTGGTGGATGAAAAGAGCGGAAGAATTATGTTTTATTTCTATTTAATGTTTCCATTTTAATTGTGCCTCTAGGTAACAGGCTTATAAATGGAAAGCCTGTCTTTTGTATGGAAGGTAGAATTACTCATCTAAAAAAATTTTAAATTGTAGGAGTTGAAAAATACCTTCAAGAGAATAATTTATCAAAGAAGAATACAGAGAAAATTTGCCAATGCAAAATTATGCTCTTTCTGTACCCAATACTATTTGTATAAAAATGCAAATTAAAGTTAGCATGTGTTTTAGTTGGCTTAAAGCAAAGACAAGCTTTAAATTTTTCTTTTAGGCCCTATTTCAATAAAAAAAATCTTGATCTGGATTACAATTAGTCATCTCTTTCTAAATCTATGCATCTTCTTTGCAATCAGCACTTTTCCAGGGAATTAAGAAAATTTTTTTGGTGAGTGCTAGTTGAATTGGTACAACACTCTGAGCTTGAGTTTATGAATCTAACTCATAACTCTGCCATGATTCTAGACTTGTCCATGAACATATTACTTCCAAGATCTGTACCATGTTTCTACTCTCAGGGGGTTGAAACTTAATGTGTCACTTGCTTTACTTGGCGCCTGGGGTTTACCATCACTTCTGAATTAAAAATATATATATACTGAAAAAGGACGAAAATCTTTTTAAGCACAATTCTCCCTTTTAGGGAAGTCAAGGAAACAGAAATTCTGGGATCAAGCAGTTTTGATTTCTTTATACAAAAGAGTATTACACAAGGGTACACATAGCAAGTAACCACTTCCTGTGTTATCAAAATATTAAAGTTATTGCACTGAAAAAAAAAGTCATTGCACTGGAACAAGGCAAATTTTCTAAAGTATCTCAAGGATTTAAGAGCATACTTTATAATATCTTTATCACTTTCTAAGATGTTTACATGAGTTGGTTAAAAGGAAGCTAAGTCGTGCTGAGAATGGGGAAAAAGAATGATGTGTCTTTTGAAAAGTCTGACAAGATGGCCATCTTTAAACAACTGAGACTCTTCACTGGAGACCCACCTCTTAACAGTATCCCATAATCAGAGGAGAGCTGGGGGTAAAAGATCTCTAATCCAACTGAGATGGTTTGCAGAGCATGGAAATTCTCTCTCTCTCTCTCTCTCTCACACACACACACACACATCCTGTATTATGTGTTAGCACAAATAATAAATACTTGTGTTATAAATGTGTTGATCTGGATTTTGGTAAATTTAGGTGCTGAATCCAGATATACGCAAAACTGGGAAAGGATTCAAGCAATTATCTCTTGTGAAGTAGAGAAGGGTTGAGGGCTGAGACTCACTTTCCCCTTCTAAATTTCCTGTCTCAAAGATGGTCAGGTCCTGATGATCTTAAACAACATGCTGATACAGTGGCTCCACTTTGCAGTTTTCTTGTGGGTCCTCTTTGGAATTCCCACATTTATCCCCTGCACGATGTTGCCCTTCTGGGCTAGGTCTTGCTCCATTCTTGTTGCCTTCTCACTCCTATTGCTGCTGCCTTTGTTTTGGCCCTTGACTTCTCTTTCACAGATTATCACCACCACCCCCTTGACTTTATGTCTTCAATCTCACCTACTTCCAGTTCACCCTCCATTTACCCTCAGAGCACTATTTCTATCACAAAGATCCCTTGGGTCACTTTCCAGCTCAAAATCCTGCAGTGGCTCCTATCTCTTGCCTGAGAGAATAGAAACTTCTTACATGGGCTATCACATGCTTTCTGACTGGTCCCATAATCACATGTCTAGCAGCATTACTGCTATTCTGTTCAAGCAAGGCAGAACTACTTGGGACCTCCCACCATTGAATCTTTGTGCATGTTCTCTCTTTTCTCTCCTCTGTTTTGCTCTTCCTGCCCTTCCTGCTCTTTGTGCCCAGCATCTACTGGTTCTCCAAACATCATTCTTCCTCTTGGAAAAGTGAATTGACCTCTTTTCTCACTCCACTATTGCCTCCCCAAAAGTTCAGGCCTCTGTTTCTGCCCCCATGGTAACTGGCACCCCCTCTGTAGTCATAGAGGATGTTATGTTGTAATTGTTTGCCTGTCTATTTCTTCTATAAGCCATAAGCTGATTAAGGTCAGGGAGAGCGTCATCCCCTTTGGTTATCTACAACCCGTAACACAATAATTTCTGAATATGGTTGCCCAATAAACCTTTGTTGAGTGGATGGATATATGAATAAGTTGCATTAATGGAACCAGATGAAACAGACTAAAAATGCCACATATCATTGAGAATGCACGGACTTGATGATTTTCTATATTTAGAATTCAGATTTTGACCTTATCTCTCACTAAAGAAAATCTAGCAGTTATGAAGAGCAGTTGTTTTCCAAAGGAGATTTAATGGCTTAGATTTTGGAGAATCATGAAGGGATAAAACCATGAACACTATTTGCTACCATAGAGAGACTTCAAATCAAAAACACCAATAACAACACTCACTGTGCTTAGCCTTTTCTGTAGACAAAATAAAATGATGATGGAAGGCTCAGAGTGCTGTTTTCAGATGTCTGAAAGATTTAGGGCTGCATGTCAAGGCTGGTACTGGAACCATCTTGGATTGGCACATCAGGTGACTTCAGAAGGAGGCCCACCCAGGAGATCCTTGAGTCTGGAGAGTACTGGAGGCTAGAATTGGAACAATGTTGGATCCATGAAAGATGGGACAGATACCAGTACAAAGTGGAATCATATGGTATCAAAGGCATAACACGTCTGCAGGAGAATCCAAACAATGCTTTGCAGTTATAAATTTCTTTTCATCCTAAGAGCTCAAAGTGTTCTGCTCTAGCCTTCTTTGAGCAAGAAACGTTGGGTTTAAGGCGAGGAGACTGATGTGTAAGCAGAAGGTTTCAAAGTGTTGTGAGTTATATTTTATGATCTGGTCCTTTTCCTAATTGCCAGTCCCAAGAAATCAATAAAGGGTCTTTTCGAGCTCATGTGATATTAACTATCACTTTATAAGTCTTTGAGTTTACAAGGAAATGTGTACTCTATTTTATAGACTTTATTTATTTGTGTCAACTTCGAATAAGATACAGGTGAGTGTTATAACCAGATTTTCACCTTTCAACATGGGATAAATGCCTTCTGCCTTTTTAATGAAGAATGACTGATAAGAATGACACCTCAACACCATTTATTGAAGAGGCTGTCTTTTTTCCATTGGACATTCTTTCCTGCTTTATCGAAGATTAGTTGACCATAGAGTTGAGGGTCTATTTCTGGGCTCTCTATTCTGTTCCATTGATCTATGTGTCTGTTTTTGTGCCAGTACCATA
>PISX010013827.1:0-55269 GCA_004024625.1 Mellivora capensis | reverse complement strand
ATCCCAGGACCCTGAGATCATGACCTGAGCTGAAGGCAGATGCTTAAAAACTGAGCCACCCAGGTGCCCTGAAAACGAAAGTTTAAAGTGACTGATGCACCTATTTAATATCTCGCTGCGACGAACAATGGGTTTGCTGCAAATTTGGGATTTATCTTCATACAGTCTACGTGCTTAATCAATTGACTGTCTGCCTGTTTCATACACGTAATAATGTCGATGACAAAATATTGATTAGAAGATTATGCTTGTACCTTTAAAAGGAACATTTATAAGTATCGAGTTCAAGAAATGGGGAATTAGATACAGCACCACCTTTATCTTATAATCAAACACGCTGGGTTCAGAAAGAAGGCACGTACTTGTTCAAGGTCACAGAGACAGATGAGGTTTTAGAATCTTCATCTTTTTAGATTAGAAGGGTCCTCAAATGGTCATCTTTTTCATCTCTCTGCATTTGGGTGGGACCTTAGAGAGCCTGACTTACTGAGAAAATCAAGCTTTGGGGCTGTATGCAGTGGTCATGGGAACATGGTTATTAACCTGGTTTTTTGTTTTTTGTTTAATGTAGGCTTAACCCTGGGCTTGAACTCAGGACCCTGAGACCAAAAGCTGAGCTGAGATCAAGAGTCCAGAGCTTAACTAAGTCCCCTAGGCTGTTCTTCACTTGGTTTTCTAATTACACAGAAAGGACGCATTCTCTTCATTCTCGCTTGTGTTCAGAAGGCTGCACGGGAGACTATATTCTCTTTCCCACGGCCCGAGTCCTGGTCTTCACCCTGAGCCCAGCCTTCCTCGGGTGCTTTGGGAGTCAATCCTGATCAGTCTAAACCTGGTGGTTCAGCCAATGGTGCACGAGAGCGTCTTCTGGGAGCTTCTGGAAAAGAGGGTCTTTGTTTTTCAAAAGAGTTACAGGGAGGAGAAAAGGCTCCTGTTCCTGCTTGTGCAGGATGCTTGGAAAGGAGGCACCCAGCTTGGGACAGCTTGTTGAGCCGCCGAACTGACTGGCCTTGGATGCTCTCTGCCTGCCAAATTCTAACATTTAAGCCTCTGGCAGCTGGTCTTTCTCTCACTTGCAAATGGAAGCCCCCCTACTAATTCACAGGTAGTAGTTTCAGTCTTTGTTTTTTCCCATTGGTTATCGATTGTCTCCAGACCAGGAGGGCGGATCCCCGCTCTTGTGATGTACTAGGATGTGTCTACTTATACATGGTAGGATGGAGCACTTATGGGACATCTACTTCGTGCCCGGCGCTGGACATGCATGCTGAAGCTCGGAGAAATAAAGGGTTTGCTCGGGGTCACACAGTTAGTAAATGTCTGACCTGAAACACCCCCCCCGCCCACCCCCCCACCGCCGCCTAAGGAAGCTGAGTACAGGAAGGGGTTCCTTTAGTGAAAAATGATTATCTGAATGGCTTGCCACGTGTCTGCTCCCCTTTCCACGCTGTGCTCTCTGGAAGGGAGTGAGTGTGCACAATTTATATTTGAAGAGTACAGCATTCTGTTCGGCTTCCTTTCGGGCAAAGTATCTCTCTAAATTATTTAGAATTCCCTTGCCCAGGAGAATCTCTTGTCAATGTCCCTATTTATTTATTTAATCAATTATTTATATATATCAGTATGCCCTTGTGAATCTTCTTTCTTTTCTTTTTTTTTTTTACGTTAGATTCTAATCCAGTGTTACTTTATTTATTTTGAATTTCAAGTTATTCCAGCTTTGGCCACTGGAACTCCTTCAGTTGGCTCCTATGTGCCTTTGACATACCCCATCATTGTGACTCTGTGTTTGAACATTTCCTCGCTTTCTGACACTCTAAGATAATCCAGGTTCAGCTTGTATATTTCCTGGCCCTGTCCTAGAATCAGCCATCTCTCCTTTTGCTGGAGAATGGTTTTACAAATCTAGGTCTGAGAGCTAAGTGTGCTCGTTGCTACTAAGCTGGGTTGTGGGGTTTTTTTTGTTTGTTCGGTTTTTTTTTTTTTTTTTGTGGTTTTTTGCTACTAAGCTGTTCTTGTTTCTTAGTCCTTTCTGTAGATTGTGCAAAGCAAAGTATCTGTATACTACCCTGTGTATGTACTGTAGAACTGTGAACATTTCTTTTTTTTTAAGATTTTATTTATTTATTTATTTGACAGACAGAGATCACAAGTAGGCAGAGAGAGGCAGGCAGAGAGAGAGAGTGGGAAGCAGGCTCCCCGCTGAGCAGAGAGCCGGATGTGGGGCTCGATCCCAGGACTCTGGCATCATGACCGGAGCCGAAGGCAGATTCCCTAACCCACTGAGCCACCCAGGCGCCCCTAGAACTGTGAACATTTCTATGTGGAACCATGTGAACGTATATTAAGCTTGACAAGAGTTAACACTGATCTTTCTGTAAACCATGACCACATGGGTCATTCTAGCCTTCTCTGCTTGTTTAATTATTAGTATTTATTTTATTTATTTGAGAGAGAGAGAGAGAAAGAATGGGGAAGGGGAGGGACAAAGGAAGATGGGAAGAGAAACACAAGCAGACTCCATGCTGAGCACAGAGCCCGAAGTGGGGCTCCATCTCAGGACCCTGATATCAGACCTGAGCCGAAACCAAGAGTGGGTCTCTCAGTCCACCGTGCCATCCAGGCACCCCTCTGCTTTCTTATTTATAATATCCCACTCCAACAATGAGAGCCTTGGTTTCTACCATTGCTATCCATTTACTTAATTTTTCAAGTAAACGCATATACTGGTGTTCCTTTGTTTTGACCAATAAGTCAACTGAAAAAATACCCAAGAATATACAGATACATGTGGGAGAATGCTCATTGATAGACTGACTTTTTACCATCTGGCTTCCTTCCCTGTGGGAGGATTATACTTCTTTGCCATTTGAACCCAGACTCGGTCATGTGACTTATTTTGAGTCCCCCCTCCCTAACCCCCAAAGTGAGCTGGTCACATATGTCACTTCCTGTCAGAAGCTTTAAGCTAGTGTGTGTCTTGTCACCTTCTCTTTTCTCTATGCTACACTGTCCTGCGAATTTTGGATAATGGCTGCTCTATCAGCCTGGCTCCTGGAGCAGCAATGACACAGGGCAGAAATAATGGACATACATCATGAGCAAAGAAATAAACCTTTCTTGTCTTCAGTTACTACGGTTTGAAATATTAATTACAGCAGCCTAACCTAGCCCATCCTGACCGACAGAGCTTGTAACAGTGAAAACTGGAAGAAATGTGAAAATCTGTCAACATTTCTTTTTTTTTAAATGATGGTATATTTCAGTAATAGTTTACTAGTGCAGCTCTTGCCAAAACAAACAAAAGTCTGTCTCTATCACTGAGACGGAAAACTGTCCATATTGTCCTAAGTGCAAAAACAAGCAAGTTGTGGAACAGTGCATTCATATGATCCCATGCTGTAAAACAAATAATTTATGTACTGATGTTAGTTTGTGCATAGAAAAAAAAAAACAACCACCATCTCTGGACAAATATATACCAAACTTTCAGCTGCGGCTGTGTCTACATTTTAGATTTCTGTATTTGAATTTTTACAAGTTCTGAGTCAAGACTCCCTGGGCTCTGGGCTGAATGTGTTTCATGTCTGTTGGCAGCTAGACTGGATTATGCAAATGGGTTTTCCCCTTGGATGGATTTGACAATCTACAAGGTTAAGTCTGGAGGCAAACATGTGGACTTGTTAAGTGGGGACAGGCTAATAAATAAGGCAATTCGAGCAGCATTCCTGGTATTTTTTCCAACCCCATCAAAAGCACAGAATGTCATTAGCACTCATCTTAATTCCCAGCGTCAACAATGATGATTACAATCTGATGGGAACTTAGATGGTTTTTCCGCCTCCACTTGTCACTTATGGCTCCCGGATAATTATTTTCCTGGAGTAGCTTTAGTAACAACGAGGAACCAGGTTGGGAGAGGGGTGGGGGTTCATCTTCTTCATCTCTGAATCCTCGTACTGGCTCTAGCTTGATCCAGGGTAGGTATTCCATTAATGTGATTCCGAAAATGTCCTTTTCAATAATAAAAATCATTTTTGAAAAATACCTCTTTTGGGGCGCCTGGGTGACTCAGTGGGTTAAAGCCTCTGCCTTTGGCTCAGGTCATGATCTCAGAGTCCTGGGATCGAGCCCCGCATCGGGCTCTCTGCTCAGCGGGGAGCCTGCTTCCCCCTCTCTTCCTGCCTCTCTGCCTACTTGTGATCTCTATCAAATAAATAAATAAAATCTTTTTTTTAAAGAAAAATATCTCCTTTATTTAAAAAAATTATCATACAGTAAAACTGACCTGCTTTGGTGTGCAGATCAATGGATTTTTCTTTTTTAAGATTTTATTTATTTGACACAGTGAGAGAGAGGGAGCACAAGCTGGGGGAGCAGCAGAGGGAGAGGGAGAAGCAGGCTCTTCGCTGAGCAGGGAACCCCATCCAGGATCCTGGGATCATGACTTGAGCTAAAGGCAGATGCTTAACCAACTGAGCCACCCAGGTGCCCCAGATCAATGGATTTTAATGTATGTATAGATGTCTTTAGCTACCACCACAATCCGAATACGGAACAGTTCCATCACCCCAGAAAACTCTGCTGTGTTTTCCCTTTATAATTACATTCTACCCTCCCCTATCCCTAACTCCTCGCAAACACTGGTAAGCTCGGCGGGCCTATAGCTTTATGTTCTCAAGAATGTCATATAGAGGGGAGCATACACATTAGATAATATCTTGAGACTGGTTTATGTCATTCAGTTATTATTATTATCATTATCATTATTATTATTTTTCTGAGTAGTATTCCTCAATAACATTGTTATGCATGAGGTGGTTTATTTTTCTGAGCACCTACTACGTGTCATGCTCTGTGCTAGGTATTGGGGCTATGACAAAAGTCAGGACAGCTTTGGTCCCTATTTGTTTGGTGCTTACAGACAATCTCAGGTAGGTTTAAAGCACATCAGAGGCCTAAGGGGGCCCAGACATCATCTCTCAGCTACTCCAATGGTGGTTTTGGACCAGGAACATCAGCATTCCCTAAGAAATTGTTAAAAATGCAGAACCTCTATGGGATGCCTGGGTGGCTCAGTTGGTTGAGCAGCTGCCTTCGGCTCAGGTCATGATCCCAGCGTCCTGGGATCGAGTCCCACATTGGGCTCCTTGCTTGGTGGGGAGCCTGCTTCTCCCTCTGCCTCTGCCTGCCACTCTGCCTGTGCTCACTCTCTCTCTCTCCCTCTCTCTGACAAATAAATAAATTAAAATTTTTTTTTTTTTTTAAATGCAGAACCTCTTGGGCCACCTGGGGTGCGCAGTAGATGAAGCGTCGGACTCTTGGTTTCAGCTCAGGTTGTGAACTCAGGGTCGTGAGGTCTCCCTTCTGAGCCTGGAGTCTGCTTCAGAGTCTTTTCCCCTCTCCTTCTGCCCCTCCCCCCTCAAATTAATAAGTAAATCTTTTTCAAAAAATCAGAGCCTCTGACACCTGAAACTAATGCAGTTGTGTGTCAGCCATTCTTCAATTAAAAAAAAAAAAATGCAGCTCCTCCGACTGCATTCCGGACCGACTGAATTCCAGTCCGCACACGAACAGGATTCCCCGGGCGGTTTCTCTGCACATTCAACTTGGCGAAGTCCTACCTTGCACTCCATAGAGCACAGAGATTCCTATATCCTTGCCCAGTACCCACTCAGTCCTCTCATGGAGGCCTCCCGCCATGGGTCTTATTCTGTGTCTTAGTACCCAGACACCTCCATGAAGAGCAGCTCAAATTATTTGCAGTTTTTCTTAGTCTAAATGGAAATTAGCTTTTGTATAAATTCCACACTGTGATTCTAGCTCCGGCTTTTGGGTCAATCCAAAACACACATATTCTTCCTTCACCTGTTCTCTCTTTGGTTATTTACAGACTTAGTGTCCTTTTCTCCAGGCTGGAGACTTCCAGATGCTACAGTCATTTTTTGCATTCATTCGTTCACCCGCTTTTAGTATTATTTTTATTGGTACTTACTACATCTAGTCACTGAACTTGACCTATCTCCAAAAAAATTTTGACGTAGAGCTAAAATGGGTTAACTGGATGGTATAGTTTTGAGTATTTCTGGTAAGATTTAAAGGAAGGAAAGAAAGCACGTAATATAGATGGCTGTGACTAGAAGACACAAGCCCAAATGCCTGGCAGGTAGCCCAAAAAACATCATTTAAAGGGGAGTGGTAGCTGCTGTCAGCACCAGTCTATTGTTCTGGCACGGGAAATAAGCCCCACTATGGAATCATCTTCTGACTTTTCAAAATAAGTCAGAAATGTGGGATTTGATGTGAATTTTCTGATTTTTAGATGTGTACAGTTATACCAGTTGGGGTTATCCAGTGCTAACAGAATTCTCTCTGGTTGGCTTAAGCAGAAGAAGGGTTAACAGAAAGGTAAAACACTTCAGAAAATTGTCTTGAAGGTGTAGAGCTGGGCTCAGGAAATAGGCAAGAACCATGAGAGGCCTTGCAGCTGGGGACATACAGCCAGATTTCGCCAAGGGAGGTAGCTGGTAAAAAGCTAACATTGGTATCTCTGGGGGCTCCTGGGTGGCTCAGTGGGTTAAGCCTCTGCCTTCAGCTTGGGTCATGATCTCAGAGTCCTGGGATCGAGCCCCGCATCGGGCTCTCTCCTCAGCGGGGAGCCTGCTTCCCCACCCCCGCCTGCCTCTCTGCCTACTTGTGACCTCTGTCTATCAAATAAATAATAAAAAAAAACCACATTGGTATCTCTGCCTCGGGACATTGGACAATGGCCCCTGGTCCATCAGCCCCACTGCCTTTTAACTTCCCCCTCCATTCATAATGCCAGGGCTGCCCTTCCAGTGGCAGCACCTGCATCCCATGTCCCAGGAACTAAGAGAGGGAACATCTTCCCCTTTGACTTCCTTTAAATGGGAGAAGGACCTATTGGGAATTCTTATTTTTTAGAATTTAAATGCTGGGAGGTTAAACAAACTGAGCACGGCAACCAGATTAGGAATGCTTTAGGCTGCAAGTTACGTAAACAGCTTAAAACATAAAGGCACAAGAAACCAAAGACTGGCAGTCAGAAAGCTGACCCAGTAACAGCAGTGTCATCAAGGACCAGGTTTCTTTCTCTCTGCAGTCATCCTTTCCTTACTGGCTTTTTTTGCTCCTTGTCTCATGACCATAAAGTGGCCAGCACAGCTCCAGCATTACATCTCTATTCCAGTTCTGATTAAGAGGATGGGCTAGCATCCCTGCGTGCTCCTCGTGAGGCTGTGCCTTTTATCAGGGTTTAGTCACACAACCACCTTTAGCTTTAAGATAGAATAACATGGTATCTGGCTTTTTCCTTTTCTTTTTAAAATAATTTCCCTTATTTTTATTAATTTTGGTGACTTCATTCTGAAATAATTTCAAACTTACAGCAAAGTTGCAAGAATAATATTTAGAGCTTCCAAATACCTTTACCCACATTCCCCAACTTTTTTTTGCCACATTTGCTTTATAATTCTATATTTTTTTCATACCAATGTTTTCTGGATTATTTAAAAATAAGAAGCAGGGGTGACTGGCTGGCTCAGTCAGTAGAGCATGTGGCTCTTGATGTTGAGGTCATGAGCTCAAGACCCACGTTGAGCCTAGAGCTCACTTTAAATAAACAAACAAACAAATAAAAGTTGCAAACAGAACATCCTTCATCTCTACACATTCCAGCATGTATTTCCTAAGTACAAGTTTCTTCTTACACATAACCACAATAGAATAATCAAATTCAGGAAATGACACATTTAATACATGTATCTGGCTTTTTTCAGTCTCTGAAGTGGATGGCTGGCTAGAAAGAAGGGAGTTGGGAAGAGCCATTGGAGTAGAAAACTGTAGCAACTATTTTTTAAAAACTCCCACCTCATAGAGTGTCTATAGACCACATCCCTCCAAGAACCACTGATGTGCCTTTCCTGCTTTAAATTTCTTGCTGAATTACATTTCTTTTGAATAGAATCGTGAGACGATTTGTATAATACACATTTCCATGTTTCATATTGATGTCATTTACTTCCTAAATGGTGTTGGAAAACTTCTACTAGAGAGAACAGGGAGGTGTAGGAAGAGTATTATTCTTTCCAAATTTTTATTGAATGGATAAAAAATGAACAGGTTTTTGTTTTTCTTTTCCTTCAATTTCCTCGTAATGTCAATTTCCTGAAAACCTTCCCTAAATGATGTAATTATGTTGCCTTAATTCTCACAATTTATAACGAAATCAGAGAATAAAAGAGGGATATTGAGAGTTCCTCCTCATCTCCTAGAAAAATTAAATTGAAATTGTACTTGGAGAGATAAGAGATGGTCATGTGGAATGATATTTTTATATTATCTTTTTAAATGAAATTGAGGATAGGAAGTGTTCTGCAAAAAGTGGATGTTACAGGTGCCTGGCCTCTGGTCTGCTTGGGGGTATGGGGATGGTTATGTGTGACTGGCTAAGGGAAAGTCAGGGATGGGAAAGGAGTTAAGAAAGGAGGAGGGAGGCAGTAAGGTTTTACATGGGGAGAGGGAGAGACGTTTTGACTGTGTGAAATCTTTTGTTGTCTGAAAACTGTACTCCCTTTTGCCATCTTTCATGGATGTGCAGGAGGGTCTGAGCCCCAGACAGAGGTTTAAGCAGGGAATATGAAAGAATGGGATATAATACAGCTGGTCTCCACTCTGACAGGGAGGGAATTATTATTTTTTTAAAGATTATTATTATTTTAAAGATTTTATCTATTTATTTGAGACAGAGAGAGAAAGAGCCTAAGTAGGGAGAAGGATCACGGGGAGCCAGCTTCTCCCCACTGAGCAGAGAGCCTGACTCAGGGCTTGATCCCAGTATCCTGGGATCATGACCCAAGAAGAAGACAGATGCTTATCCACTTAACCGACTGAGCCAACCAGGTGCCCAAAAGGAGTCTGTTTGGTTTTTGTTTTTTTTTAAAGATTTTATTTATTTATTTGACAGACAGAGTTCACAAGTAGGCAGAGAGGCAGGCAGGGAGAGAGGAGGAAGCAGGCTCTCCGTGGAGCAGAGAGCCCGATGTGGGGCTCGATCCCAGGACCCTGGGATCATGACCTGAGCCGAAAGCAGAGGCTTTAACCCACTGAGCCACCCAGGTGCCCCTGTTTGGTTTTTTAATCATTCAAGAATATATAAATAAGGAGCTGAAGAGATTTTGCTGGTTACATTGAAAGCCAGGGTTCTGGAGGCTATCCAAAGGCAGCAGACATCCATGTTGACAAAAGCCAAGATCTTATTCATAACCAGCTTGAGGTCTTGCAGTGGCTTGATTACTGGGAATTGTGTGTAGGATATCATGGCAGATACTGTTAGTTGCTTACCTAGTAGACATTTTCCCTTTTTACATGTCAACCATATTCTGGTCTTGTCCAGATATTCTGTGGTCATGAGCTTCAAGGAATGCTGGTTTCCTCCCCAGCCCCATTGAATGGGGAGGGTAAATCCTGAATATTTCAAGCCAGCCATAATAATTCTGCTTCCTTGCCAGTGACTGGTTAAAAAACGGGTATGTGACACAATTCTGCCCAGTGAAGGAAAGCCCGGGGAGGTGGGCCTCTGCAAAAGTTTCCACATCTCATAAATGGACACAAGGAAGGAAGTATATCGTCTTTTCTTGCTTTGACCTTGGGATGTTGCTTTGTGGAGATGTGATTTTTGGACCTGTGGTAGTCATTGTGCACCCATAAGAAATAACACTGTATTTGGCAATGTGGAAAGCTCTAAGGAACTTAGGTATTTCATGATATTGTTGAACAATTAGGGACATCCCTCCCCTTCAGACATCTTCTCATATGATTGTTTCATACATTGATCCTATTCTGCAACCTTGTCAAACTCATTGGTTCTAGTAGTTGTTGTGTGGATTCTTCAGGCTCTTCAATGTAAACAATTATGCCATCTACAGAGACTGTCCTACTTCTTCCCTTCTGATTTTTTTTCTTTAAAGATTTTATTTATTTATTTATTTATTTATTTGACAGAGAGAGATAGAGAGAGAGAGATAACAAGTAGGCAGAGAGACAGGCAGAGAGAGAGGGGGAAGCAGGCTCCCTGCTGAGCAGAGAGCCTGATGTGGGGCTCGATCCTAGGACCCTGAGATCATGACCTGAGCTGAAGGCAGAGGCTTAACCCACTGAGCCACCCAGGTGCCCCTTTCCTTCTGATCTTTTTTTTTTTTTTTTAAGATTTTATTTATTTATTTGGCAGACAGAGATCACAAGTAGGCAGAGAGACAGGCAGAGAGAGGAGGAAGCAGGCTTCCTGCTGAGCAGAGAGCCCGATGTGGGGCTCGATCCCAGGACCCTGGGATCATGACCTGAGCTGAAAGCAGAGGCTTTAACCCACTGAGCCACCCAGGCGCCCCCCCCTTTCTGATCTTTATTCCTTTATTTCTTTTTTTTTAAATTTATTTATTTGTCAGAGAGAGGGAGAGAGAGCAAGCGAGCACAGGCAGACAGAGTGGCAGGCAGAAGCAGAGGGAGAAGCAGGCTCCCTGCTGAGCAAGGAGCCGGATATGGGACTCAATCCCAGGACGCTGGGATCATGACCCGAGTCGAAGGCAGCGGCTTAACCAACTGAGCCACCCAGGCGTCCCTATTCCTTTATTTCTTTTTCCTGCTTTATTGCAATGGCAAGAACTGGCCTTACAATGTTGAAAAGAAGTGGTGAGAAGGAGCATTCTTACCTTGTTTATGATTTCATCCTGTTATTTGAGATTGTACATTTATCGTTGTTTAAGCCAGTTAAATTGTGGTTTCTGCGAGCCTTAAAGCTTCCAGCTGAAAGTGCTGTCACTGACACAATTATTATTTTTTTAATATTTTATTTATTTATTTGTCAGAGAGAGAGAGAGAGCATGAACAAGTGCACCAGCAGGGGGAGAAGCAGACTCCCTGCTGAGCAAGGAGCCTGATGTGGGACTCGATCCCAGGATCCTGGGATCATGACCTGAGCTGATGGCAGATGCTTAACCAACTGAGCCATCCAGGCATCCTGCTGACACGATTATTAAAGGAAAGATTGATCCCAGAAGACGTGGTTGTATAAAGGTTGGTGTTACCAGTGAGATGGTTAAAATAATAACATCTCAAGTTACTTCTAACCACAGATCTGTTGGGTAACATTTGAAAATACAGCTTCTTTGCTCCTGGGAATCCCTGCTGTTCCCAGCGGTGTTGAGAACTGGATTTGAAATGGGGTGACCCGATCAGGCCAACATCTATGCCTGGTGAAATCCTGCCTGCATTCCCCACAGAATCAAGAAAAGTACTAATATGGCTACATATTTCTGCGGCGGGCTCCCAGTCTCCTAGGAGGTAGGCTGGAATTTGAGCTCACTGATGCCAATTATCCAAAGAGGATGTGATCTAGAAGCCAGATAAGGATCAACAGGTCTCAGCTGGGATTTGGCCTTCTCCAAGTGGAAGGCATAAAATCTTTGGTTGGCTCTGAAAATGAAAACTAAACAAAATCTCAGGCGATCACAGACACATTCTTTGCTATCTATGAGCTTTTTAAAAAAAAATTTTTTTTAAATAAATGTTAAGATTCTCCTGTGTAGATCTTGACTCCAGCTTTTATGCTAAAACCCAACATCCTATTCAAAGCACCTATAAGCCATATGTGCTCCAGCAAGGGCTTTGGGAATGTCAGGGGGCACCGGTGGGCACTTTTGATCCGCACGAATGCCCAGACTCATGGACTGCCAGTGCCTTTTTGAGCAGCTAACCGGAAGCCTGGCCAAAATATCATGATGCCAAGTAAGATGAACAGAGGGCGCCTGGCTTTCACCTGCAGCACCCACCTTTCAAATACCGGAGGCTTTGAGGTTTTTCAGTTCCAAAAGCCATACGGCAGCTCTTAACCTGGAGAGAAGGCACATGGGACAAGTGGCATTCTTCCAAAGCCTTGATTTCAGTCATTTGGGCTAACTGGGTTTTAAAATGCTGGTGCCTGTCTTATTCTTTCCAGCCTGACATTCGGGAGGAGGCATGTCTAACTTTATAAATTTATGATGCATCATGAACGATGGAGAAATTATTTCAAGAATGTATTCTGGAGGCTTCTAAAGGGCCACTCCCACAGCTGCTGACACAGGTCGTTGATGGTGCTTGGAAGGGGGTTATGAACAGTCAGTCACCGTTTTTGGTTTGCCCTGGTTCTGAGCAGAGCCGAGCTCGCCAGCTGTTTACTTACGGTTTCGCTGTTAGTCATTAGGGCACATTCACAAGACTGCAGGCTGGGAACACTGCTCTCTTCTGCTTGTTCAAATATCTCTGTATGGACAGCAATATCCTTTGAATAAAACAGTAATATGAAACTCTCAGATCACATATCATCTGTCCAAAATAGCTCAGACACCGTGACAGTGTTAGGATGAACAAATGAATATTTTTTTTATTGTGGTAAATCGCACAGCATAGAATTTGCCATTCTTTACTAAATGCCACTGAATGGTACTCAAAATATCCACTGTGTTACTAATTGCTTTGTGGTAACAGGATTTGGCTAAAATTAGTTCATTTGGCAGAATCTTAATTTCCATCTGCCAAAGCCAAGGTCAAGGTTGAAATGGACATGCAGCCTCTTTGCTATTGCCATTTTATTTTATTTGTTTAAAAGATTTTATTTATTTATTTATTTGAGAGAGGGAGAGGGTGCCTGCACATGAGCAGGGGGAGGGGCATAGGGAAAGGGAGAAGCAGACCCCCCTCCCCCAACCCGGATGAGCAGGGAGCCCGACGTGGGGCTTGATCCCAGGACCCTGGCATCATGACCTGAGCCAAAGGCAGACGTTTAACCAACTGAGCCACCCAGGCTCCCCTGTGTGTCTTTATTCATACTTGTGTGTGGGGGTGGGGGAGAGAGAGAGAGAGAAGTGCCCAAGATCATAGGCAGTGGCAAAACCAGTCTTTGAACTTGGCTCCTCTGCTCTGGCTTTTTTCGTTACTCTATGCTGCCCTTGGTGGTGGAATTAGCAATTGGGAAGTAGCACCTTGAGCCCTGTAAGGGAAGCAGAAAGATAGGTGGACCTGGTTTGAAGCCCAGCATTACTACCCACTGGGGGACCAATTCAAAACCAATTCCAGAGGCCAAAAGATGTTAACTGACTTACTGTTTTACCTTCTGGGTCAAACTGACCCAGATGTGTGGGCACGGGGATGGGCAAATGATGTGGGGTCCTGTTGAGTCAGGTGGTCAGGGTTAAAACTCTGGCTCTATCACCTACCAGGTTTGTGACCTTGAGCAAGTCACTGGAGCTCTGTGCCTCAGTTTCCTCATCTGGAAAATGGCAACATCAGAATGGACCTACCTCGTAGGGTTGTGATGAAGTCATCTGCGTACACAATAAGAGCTCGGCAAGTCACTGTAAAAGATAATGACAATTTTCTCTATGTGGGTGCATTTCCAGGGATGTTTTAGGACCATCCCTGTGACTCGGCACCAACTGTCCCATCCCTTAATTCAGTTTGGACCCTCTGGACCCCCTCCCAGCCCCAGCCACTTTGCTAATCAGGATCTCATCACCTCTCAGTCTGGGCTCCCCCAGACCAGGAAGGGACCCCCTGAGTCCTGCCAGCCTCCTGCCACTGTCTGCACGGCCCTCAGCTGGGGAGACAGAAACCAAATCCTTCCCAAAGATGCTGGGAAATTAGTTTAGCACCGTCTGCCGGTGTGCGGTGACTCAGAGGCAGCCAGCGTGGTGGGGCTCGTGGACTCTAGAGTTTGATCAAGATTGATGTCATGAATGCAAAGTGGGGCAAGGCTGCGGGGCAGGGAGAGTCGGGACCTTCTGTCTGCTTCTTGGTTCTCCTAGGTGGGCTAAGGTTTGGGGCAGCAGGGCTGCCTTGGCCGCTCACTACGAGATGGCAGAGAACACAGAGGGCTCTGAGGGGAGGCACTGGGGTACAGGGGAAAGCTAGCAGTTGGTTGGACTAATGTTAGCGGACCTCCATCCTGGTTGCTTACTGTGTGACCTTGGCAAGCAGCTTAACCTCTCTGAACCTCTATCTCCTTGTTGGTCAGGTGGGTATAACAATAGCCACTGGGGTTGCTGGGAAGATGGGTGAGATCTCGGATGTGAAGACCAGAGCTAAGCACAGCGCACCGTAAGCGCTCAGTCGTCACTCCAATCACTAAGGTGGGACTTTATATGCTCCCTGTCTCTTCCTTTCTTCAAGCATTCCCATCCCTTTGAACCCTTCAAAAGGACTCTCTGAAGGCAAACATTCACCAAAAGCGTGGAGAAGGAAAGGACCGGAAGAAGTGTTGTGAATGGGGCACCTGGGTGGCTCAGTGGGTTAAGCTTCTGCCTTCGGCTCAGGTCATGATCTCGGGGTCCTGGGATCGAGCCCCGCATCGGGCTCTCTGCTCAGCAGGGAGCCTGCTTCCCCCTCTCTCTCTGCCTGCCTCTCTGCCTACTTGTGAGCTCTCTGTCAAATAAATAAATAAAATCTTAAAAAAAAAGAAGTGTGTGTGTGTGTGTAAGTGTAAGAAAGAGGAGAGAGAGACACACACAGAAAGAGAAAGAGAGACGGCGGGAGAGGGGTCCAAACCCTGGCTCTGCCACTCACTAGCTGTGTGACCACAGTCACTCAACTTCTTGGTGCCTCACCTTGGTCATCAGTAAGTACAACAGGGACAGCAACAGCCCCTTCCTTCTTTGTAGGGTGAGTGTGAAGATTAAAGGAGTCCCTATAAAGAGGTTAGTAGAGAGTCTGGTACATAGGAACTGCTCAGTGAATTGTGACAGACAGGATTCCAAGATGGCGCCCCCGGTGTCCAGTCCCTATCCAGTCCCCTCCCCTGGAGCATGGGTGGGACGTGGGAATATGGTGAGGCATCATCACTCTGCTGATGAGGTTACATTATTCGGCAAAGTGAAAGGATGCTGCAGACGTAACTAAGGTCTCTAATAGCTCAGTTTACCAAATGAGAGATTATCCTGAATGAGCCTGGTTTAATTACACGAACCCTGAGAATCTGGGTCCAGAGATCAGAGACAGAAGAAATGAAGAAGCCTCCGTGATGCTCTCCAGTTGGCCTTGGAGAAGCAAACATCCGTGTGCCGAGAGGGCCCTGTGGCAGGGAACAGTGGGAAGCCTCCAGGAGCCGAGACCTCAGTCCCATGGCAGAAGGAACACTGTAGCAGGTGCCCTATGTTTTCCTGGCTGAGACCCCAGGTAATCCAACCTCCAAGCCTGAACACTCAGCTGCCACCTTACGTTGCCTTGACTCAGACAGGAAGCTTTAGGATTCCCCTTGGAGAGGGAAATGAGACAGCCTCTAGTCTAATTATCTCATTTCACAAATAAGAATGCTTTAGGAGGTGCTGCATGAGATGTCTTGCTTCTGACTGTAACAGATGCTGGTGGGGCTCTGGGCTCTCACCATTCAGTACAGACCACAGCTTCTTACTGCCATGCACCTGTGATTTTCTGTCTGGGCCACTCTGTGGCCCCAAGAATCTGTTCACAAATCACTCCAGGGAAGCAGCTTCAAGTGGTGACAGATAGAGGCTGGTGGATTAATGCCTATACTCCCTCACCCCTTAGGTGAGTTTTAAACAGTCTCTCGGAAGTCCCCATCTGGAATGGGTCCCAACCGTCCTTAGCAGTAACCCACTCATGAATGCACCCTGTATTGGCCTCCCTCTGGTCCCTGTCTCACTTCCCCATTGTCTGATGGTGCTTTCCAGGGGTCATCTTGCAAATAAGCTACTTGCATCAAATTCTTGTTTCTGGGATCTGCTTCTAGAGCTAGGGAGTGGTATCTCAGCTATCCCACCTGAGCCATGGACTGAGAGTGGGGAGGCAGCTTCTCAGAACAAAAGGAAATTATAGGACAAGAGAAATCCCTGAGTGGTCCCCACCTTAGTTTGGGTTCTCTAGAGGGGTGGCACTCAGGGAGCATGGAAGCCCACGCCCCTTCCTACATACCTTGCCCTAGATCTCTTCCATCTGGTTATTCCTGAGTTATATCCTTTATTCTATCCTTTTGTAATAAACCAGTCATCTCGTAAATACACGTTTTCCTGAATTCAGTGAGTCTCTCTAGCAAATTCATCAAACCCTTGGAGGGGGTCACGGAAACCTGCAATTTATAGCTGATTGGTCAGAAGTAAAGGTAACAACTTGGACTTGCAAATGGCATCTGAAACCAGGTGGGGGGTGGGGAGTCAGTCTTGTAGGACTGAGCCCTTCGCCTGTGGGATCCGATGCTATCTCCAGGTAGACAGTGTCAGAATGGACCAGAACTGTAGTTGGTGATCAAATCTTAGCATGTCACTCAAAGTCAGGCTCAGAGAGATCACGTATAGACTACTGGTGGGTAGAGGAGCCCTCTTTCCATGGGGTCATTGAATTCTATGAAGAAGAGTGGTGGGACTGCCAGCAGACCTCTGCCACCTCTTAGAGGAAGCTTGTCTATGAATGAAGCCAGCTCCACGGAAAACAGGGCTGAGAGAGGGAGGAAAGAGAGAGAGACTTCCTTACGGCACTGTCTGCATCCCTGTTTTATAGGGTTTTTATTTTATTTTATTATCTTATTTTAATTTTTTAAAAAAGATTTTATTTATTTATTTGACAGAAAGAGACACAGAGAGAGGGGGAACACAAGGAGGAGGAGTGGGAGAGGGAGAAGCAGGCTTCCCGCCAGGCCGGGAGCCCAATGCAGGGTTCAATCCCAGGACCCTGGGATCGTGACCTGAGCCGAAGGCAGATGCTTAATGACTGAGCCACCCAGGCATCCCTTATTTTTTATTTTTTAAAGATTTTATTTATTAATTTGACACAGAGAGATCACAGTAGGCAGAGAGGCAGGCAGAGAGAGAGGAGGAAGCAGGCTCCCTGCCGAGCAGAGAGCCCGATGCGGGACTCGATCCCAGGACCCTGAGATCATGACCTGAGCTGAAGGCAGCGGCTCAACCCACTGAGCCACCCAGGTGCCCTTATTTTTTATTTTAAAGATTTTTTTTGTCAGAAAGAGAGAGAGAGAGAGAGAGCATAAGCAGAGGGAGCAGCAGGCAGAGAGGGAGGGAAAGACACAGACTCCCTGCTGAGCAGGGAGCCTGATGCCGGCTCTATCCCAGGACCCTGGGATCATGACCTGAGCCGAAGGCAGATGCTTAATAGACTGAGCCACCCAGGTGCCCTATAGGTTTGTTCCTTTTTTTTTTTTTTTAAGTTTTATCTATTTATTTGAGAGATAGAACGCAAGCACAGGGCAGGGGGAGGGGCAAGGAGAGGAAAAAAGCAGATTCCCTGCTGAGTGGGGATTTTTTTCCCCCCAAGGCGGGGCTCAATCCCACGACCCTAAGACCATTGACCTGAGCCGAAGTCAGACGCTTAACCAACTGAGCCACCCAGGTGCCGGGTGAGAGTCTTTATTGTGGTTTCCTCGGTTAGAGACAGGTGAGGCAGGGTAAGCAGGTTTGAATAACTTCAGTGGGTCCTGGGCTCTCCCTGATTGTTCGTCACCTCGCCCTGGGGCGAGGAGAGCAGGTGAATGGCACTTGGGTGTGATGAGGCCCCATAAAGAGGGCGATGAGGGGCGCAGACTCTGGATTTGTGCCTGAAAAGCACATCTGGAGGAGTTCTCATGAGGAACGAGGGTAACAAAGGAGGCAGGAGGCCCAGGCAAGGTGACTTGGAACTAAGGCACATTGTCGGGTTGTCTAGAACAAGGCGTGTCCAGCATATGCACACGGTGCAGATGGTAAAGCAACAAGTTTCCAAGATCTAGAAGCAGAGTGAATATTGTCCCTGGATCCAGCCCTCCCTTGATTCTGGACTTAGTCACAGGAGCCAATAAATATCCTATTCTTTTGCCGAAGCCCTTTGACATGTTGTCACTTGCAAACCGGAAGAATTACGCAGCTGGTTGAAGGCAGGCTTGGGAGTAAGAAACCACGTATCTTAATATCCAGACCTTTTTTTTCCATCGCACCCTTGATTGTGTTCTATGTGCCATGTGGCCCCTGGACTGCAAGAACAGGGTGGGGGGTGACAGGACTCCGTGGAGATCATAATGACACCCAGGTGACCAGCCCCAGCCTCCCATCAAAGCTGGATGGGAGAATCAGGGACGCAAGCTGTGCTCAGAGGAGGCAACAAACCCATCAGCACGGGCTGGGCACCTACTCCTTCATTTCAGTCTCCCCAGGATCACAGATTCAAATGCCAGAAATGTGCACCTGTTCTGTATTCCGGAGATTGTTTTTGTGCATAAAGAGACCACCTGAGGCCCTGTAAGCAAAGACTTAATGGAGCTGAGTCAAAGTCTGGGAATGTGATGAACTCACTTCCTCGGAGAGAGATGACTTGTGGGCATCAACTAACAGAGCAAATGTCATGGGATAGTGAGGACATTGCCATTGGAAAGCAATTTCCCATCCTTCGGGGTCTGCTACAAAAACAAAGCAGATATGCAGCCGCTCCAGAGGGTTTCAGCCAGAGACCAGAAGTTCTCTGAATGCAGGAGAGGGAGATAGGACATTGTGTCGGTTAGCACAGCAGTTTGATGACTGGAACCAAAACTCAAAATAACTATGGCTCTAGGGGCGCCTGGGTGGCTCAGTTGGTTGAGTGACTGCCTTCGGCTCAGATCATGATCCCAGACTTCCAGGATCAAGTCCCGCATCGGGCTCCTGGCTCCTTGGGGAGTCTGCTTCTCCCTCTGACCTTCTCCTCTCTCATGCTCTCTCTCACTCATTCTCTCTCAAATAAATAAATAAAATCTTAAAAAAAAATAATTACGGCTCTAACAAGATGGAAGTTTGCCTTTCTTTCTCAGGCAGAAGTCCCAGCTAGTGTGGGGGCTCATTCTGTGACATCATAAGGGTGCAGGCTCCTCCCATCTTGTTGGCCTGGCCTCCCTGGGGGTATTGCCCCATCTGTAAGTTCCAAGATGGCCACCCCCATGTCTGAATTCCAGACATCAGGGAGGGGGAGAAGGGGAAGAGGAAGACACACTTTTTCCTTGAAGGGCATAATACAGAAGTCACTCATACTGCATTGGGCAGGTCTTGGTCACATGTGGTCATTATTCCTGGCAGCCTGTGCCCAGCTGAAAATTGGGACTTTGTACCTATAGAGCTCAGTTCCCCAGCCTTGGTGCCATTGATATTTTAGGTCAGATAATTCTGTGTGTTGTGGTGGGAGGGAGGGGGGTGCTATCCTGTGTGTTATAGGGTGATGGGCGATGTCCCTGGATGCCAGGTGTCCTCCTCCTCCATGCTGTGACAACCCAAATAATGTATCTCCAGACATCGACCAATGTTCCCTCTGAGGCAAAACTGTCCCTGCTCGAGAATCCAGTGAATGGTGCTTTGTAAAGATAAAGCATCATCTCTCAAATGAAAAAAAATCTGGAGGCAGGCGTCCAGAGTCGGAAAGAGACTTGGCATTGTGAGCAGAGATCCAGGTTCTTCTGGCTTTCTGCCCCACCATCATTAGCATGCGCCTTTCAATCTCAAGGTCGTCTCATGGTTATAAGTAGTCGCTGCAGCCACTGCTCTCCCATCCACATGCCAAGTGACAGGAAAGAAGGGACAGGAGCAAAAGCATGACTATCATCCCCTTTTCAGAGAGCTTTCCCAGAAACCTTACCCAACAACTTCTATTTCCATCTCATTGGCCAGAATTCTCCCTGAAAGGGGATCTAGGAAATAGAGTTTTTCTAGGCAGGTATATGGCCTCTCCCGGCATCATCAGAGTTCTTTTGGAAGGACTAAGGGGTGAATTGATGTTGTAGAGGCGACTAGAAGTTTCTCACTTTCCAAGATGGGAAAAATCTGTGAGTGATCAAAGGAGAGGGTGATGGGGTTGGGGTTGGGGGGAGTAGGGAGGAGTGAGAGAAAGAGAGGAGAGAGAAATCATTGCTGAGTCAAATTATGAAAGGAAGCATCAATCCTAGGAGCTGCTGGGTCTGGGTTGAGGAGAAGCAGATCACTGCAGAGCTGGCTTGTCACTCCTATGCTGGGTTTTGCCCTTTGGGCTCTTGGCTATTGGAGAGGCTAAGTGCATGGGAGGACCTTGGTCAGGTTCAGGCTCTTGGGTACATGACTGAACCATCAACGTAAGCTCAGCTCGGCGGTTCTCAGGGATGGAGATGTCTGTGACCTTGGGGATGGGTAAGGATATCTGGAGCTCTGGATCCCATAGACACTTTGGTGGGTGGAGTCAGAGGTCAAGGTGGGAGGAAGCACTAAGCTCCAAAGTGCTGAGCTTGGGGCTCTTTCAGGGGCCGCTTGGCTGGATTCCTGGAGGGGTCCTGGCTCTTCTGTGAAGTTACCTGGGGCTTTTTGACCTTGGAAGTCTTGGAATGCCCACTAGAGAATCTCAAGGCTTCTGAATTAGGCTGGCACCCTGTTTGGGGTATTCGTGACATAAGTCACTCGTTTTGTAAGTGAACAATAATAGGAGATTGTCTTGGACGCCCTGGGCTGGGACGCATGGGGGAGTCTGTGACAAGCTGGATGGCTTTGGTCTGAGCCAGTGATGGCTGGAGGGCACCAGAGGCCCTCTGGAGGCCAGTTGCCATGGGGACTTCTGTCTTACTTGCTTCAAAGGAAATTTCTTGCTATGCACCCTTCCTCTTTCCTTTTCTGGGGTGTGGCAATGCCATTACACAGAACAAAATGGAAGGGAGTTTTGTTCCTGAATGACTGTATGGATCAGAGTTGCCCCACCAGCTCAGACTCCTCTCCTCTGAACTCAGAAAAGCAGGCGAAAATAAGTCAATAAGCATCATAAATAAATAGCAAAAACAAACCCAGAAATGACCGTATTTGGGAATCTCTTTGTTACCCAGCTTAGTTCATACAGGAATATAGAGTACATGTTCCTTTTTCCCCTCCTCCCCATTCTGTTCTTCTTCTCACCGCCTGCACCCTTTCTCAGCTCAGCCCAAGGCAAAAGGAACATTTGTTTTGGGTTTCTGGTGAGTTCAGTTAAGCAAATTATCTACCTAGCCCGAGGAGCTCCTCTAGTGAGGGGTTACCACTGGGACATCAGAAAGAGAGGGCATCCTTGTGGCCAAGAGGCTATCACAGCAGCCCCAGCAGGTGAGTGCCAACCCTGTGAAGTTCTCACAGCAGTCACGACGGGGAGCTTTCCCACGTGGCAAGCCACCAGTAAGCACCTTACCTCGCCAGGACCCGCATGTCAGCTCCCCCAGCCTCACTGTGCTCCCGCCACCCTGACCCTGAGTCAGAGCCCATGCCCTACGCCGGTTTCATAGAGATCTGATCACACCAAGAATGTGGGGGACATGATCGACTTCACTGAGGAGTTGCGGGGTCACCAGGCAGAGGGGGCATATTAGGCTGGTCACATTGTCCCCTTGGTGGTCCATAGTGGCTGTTTCTCTTCTCCCCAAGTTCCTCAACTGGGACGCCACTGAGCCCACACTCTGACTGCCTCTCATACCTAGCACCTAACCTTAATGTCTGCCCTCTTTCGGATTCCCATTCAAACTCTTTATCCTTTTAGTGTGAGGAGCAATTCAGCTTTTCTGTCCAAATCCACATCCAAACATCCATGATGATACTAAACAAAACAGAGGCTCCTGAGTGGATAAGACCCCTCACTTTGGAAGGTATCCTAGTGTGGCATGTTTCTGTATTTGAGCATGACTTTTGAGGGAAGGGCATGGTGTGGCCTCATCGAAAAACATCACTGTAGTTTTTTCCTAAATAAATGTAGTCAAGTTTTATCCAAATTAATATATTTCCCATACAGATATAGGAAAATAAAGATGAAATTTCCCACCAGCTACCGAGGCTTTAACAAAGAGCATCCCCTCCCTGCCAGTCACCATTCTAAGTGCCTCATGAATATTAACTCATTTAGTTCACCAAAACTCGCTATTGGTTGGTAACTGAGGCACAGAGAGGTTAAGTAACAGGCCCAAGGTCACCCAAGGGAACTGAGATTCAAACCCTGGCCATCTGGTTCTAGAGCCTCGATGCTTACCCACTGTGCCATCTCTCCTTCCATCATTCTGACGGAATACGTAAATAAATAGGTGTTCCTTGTGTGCCTGCTACAAACCTACACACGAGGTTTGTTCTCTCTTAGGGTGCCTTTGCATTCCGACTCATGTACAAATTAAGTCAGGGATCCAGTGAAGGGTCCTGGCTAAACATATAAAATAGAGACAGCCCTGCCCCCCAGGGCAGTGGCTTCTCGTAGCTGCTCTCAGGAAGTTACCAGAATTGGGGTACCTCAGTGAGAAAGCCCGGGAGGACAGCGATATTATCATGGGGAGCGTGCTGGCCTGGGAGTCAGCCAACTTGGAACCAGAATCTTGACTCGCTCGGCCAATTCCTAGTCATGAGACTTGGGCCAAGCTACTTAAGTTCTTCATCGCTCAGTTTTCATATCAGTAAAATGGAAATAATATCACTTAACCCACTGAGTTCTTGGAAGGCTCAGTTGAGATTATGCAAATGGAATGGCTGGAACACAGCAGGACCTTGCGAAGCACTGGCTCCTGGTATCGTCCCCCTGCTATAGAGTGCGTCCCACTCAGCTATGAGTCCATTATTATTATTTTCTTTTTAGTTTTTTTTTTAAGATTTATTTCTTTATTTGACAGAGAGAGAGAGATCACAAGTAGGCAGAGAGGCAGGCAGAGAGAGAGGGGGAAGCAGGCTCCCTGCTGAGCAGAGAGCCCGATGTGGGGCTCGATCCCAGGACCCTGAGATCATGACCTGAGCCGAAGGCAGAGGCTTAACCCACTGAGGCACCCAGGCGCCCTGAGAGTCCATTATTTTTACGTGAGCACTTGTCTTCCATACTGGATTATAAACCCCCAGAGTGGAGGCTGTATATAATCCAGTGTTTTCAGAGGCATACCCACCTGTCAGGCACAAGAGTAGGGTGATCAGACAGTTAGCAAACAGCATTTCTTTAGATCTGTCCCCTCTTTCCCCACAGAATATCCATATTATCAATTCCTTCATGACTTGCAATGGGAGTCCCAAGGCACACGTGCTCTGAATGCAGACATCTTGATTTTTAAGCTACTTCCTCCATTTGTCTCTTTCATTAGTGATGGGCTCTTGGAAGGAAATGATTGGGTCAAAGGCCATGGAACACAGCCCACCTCTCGACAGATACCTCCAAACTGCCTCCACAAAAGCATTACAACTTAAACGACCCAACAGTGTATGAGGGTGTCCATTTCACCACAACATCTCCAACAACAAATCTTTTCTGTTTTTTAGCTTTTTGCCTCTCTGAAGGATGGACCCATCTGGGTCCTAGTCTTTACTTTATTATGGAGTCTGAACATTATTTCCTACAGTTACTGGCCATGTGGTTTCCTATGAGACACCCTTCAGCAGTAGGGGCCATGAAGCTTGGATGACCACATTGGGACCTCTTTTTCATGTTTTCAAATTTCTGTGCTCCCAATGCCTACCACAGGGTATGGGATGAGGCTGGCCTTCCTTTGTGTCTGTTGAAGGGCACTGAATCTTTTTGCAGTCAGCAACGGTCTAACTAAGCTATTCCCTGGGGTTGGAAACCATCCAGCTCTAGAAATCATACAAAAACAAATTGCAGAGAGTGAGCGGAATAAATATTTGAGCATTTCAGAGCCACGGTGGCTTTGATTGTTAAGCTGAGTGTCTTGCTGGGGGGCAGGTGTCTAGATGGACAGATAACAGGCTGTGGAGCCCTTTGTGGGCCAGACCCACTGTGCTATTTGCCAAGTCTGTCCCCAAAGATTCATTTGGAAGCCACCCAGTGAAGAGTCCAAGGCTGCTGCAGGAAGCGCTGCCTCACAGGGCATGTGTTGGATGTGACCTGCCCTGTGAGTCAGAGGCTTCTTGGCTGCAAGGAATCCGGAGGGACCAATGTGAGCCTACCCTGACCACCAGCTTGTCACATCATGCCCTTCACGACAGCCAAACTGCCCATAAAATTACCCACTTGTCCCCGAGCCTGGCCCTCTGGCCCTGGAAACTGGCCCTGGAGCCTGGCCTTGGTCTTGCCCCTTCTCACCCTCCCCCAAGTCCCATCTACTATTGTTTCCATTCCCTGCATCTTGAGCACAAGTGCTCCCGCTTCCTTGGCTGTGGGCACAAAGTTTGAAATCAGAGACCTCTGCATTCACATCCTGAGTGCTGAGCATGATGCCTGGTATATACGAACTCCATCATCAATTAAAAATAAATGACTCCTTGCCACTCGAAGTAGGCTCCCTGGATCAGTAGCAAAGGCATCGCCTGGGAACTTGTGAGGAATACAGCATCTCGGGGCCCTGCTCCAGACCTACTGGAGCAGGAAGTGCATTGTAACAAGACCCCCAGGCGATCCATATGCACCTTCGAATTCGAGAAGCACTGTCCTAATTTTATACGCTTGTCCTGAAAGTCAATGACATCAGGTGTGTACATGCCTGGCAAAGAGCTTGGTATATTACAGATGTGCAAATAACATGAGTCATTTCTTTCTCTGTCCCTTCTGCCCTAGACTGCAAAATCTCTGAAGCTAGGGGCCATGTCTCATTTCTCTTGAGATCACTAGTCAAATTTAGCACCTGGCTTATTGTCACGCTCGGTAAGTTTTTAAGTGCTAAAGACGTAGGGTAGCTTAGTAGAGTGATCTTTCCAGTGGCAGGTGGAAATCCAGTAGTGGGTAGGGAAATAAACTAAGTGGGTTGCAACCATTTAGAAAAATAATTAGAGGGTTCCTGGCTGGCTCAGTCAGTAGAGCGTGCTACTCTTAATCTTAGGGTTGTGAGTTCGAGCTCCAGGTTGGGTATGGATATTACTTGCGATATAAATAAATAGATAAATAAAAAATTAAAATAGAATGAAAAATACCAGAGTGCATCCCATGTAATAAGGGTGAGTTTTATTTTGTGAGATCTTGCGTTTGTCTTGTGTGTGCATGTGTGTGCCTGTGGGTATGGACGGGATCACTCTGTCAAGTGTATTTCTTCCTGAGAGTCACAGTCTAACTTGGTTATACTAATCCATACTTAGCAGTTCTGTGTACAGGTTCTAGAGTCATAGAAAGATGGATCCAAATCCCAGTTCTCCAATTTATCAACTGTGTGGCCTTGGGCAAGTTACTTAACCTCTCAGTTGCTCCCAACGGTGAATACAGTTGTTATAAACATCTATGTGCGGGTTTTTATGTGAACATAAGTTTTCAAACCCTTTGGGTAAATACCAAAAAGCATGATTGCTAAGTTGTATGATAAGAGTATGTTTAGTTTTGTGGGTTTTTAAAAAGTTTTTATTGAATTCTTTTTTTTTTTTTAAGGAGGCTCCACACTCAGCATGGAGCCCAACATGGGGCTTGAACTCACCACCCTGAGATCAACACCTGAGCTGAAATCAAGAGTAGGACACTTAACCGATTGAGCCATCCAGATGCCCCTTAAAAAGTTTTAATTCCAATTCCAGATAGCTCACATACAGTGTTATGTTAGTCTCAGGTATACAATATAGTGATTCAACTCGTCCATATATCACCCTGTGCCCCTCATAACAGGTGCATGCCTTCATCCCCATCACGTTTCCCCCACCCCCCACCCACCTGCCCTCTGGCAACCATCAGTGTCTTCTCTGTAGTTAGGAGTCTGGTTCTTGGTTTGCCTCTCTCTTGCTCTCCTTTTTCCCCCCTTTGCTCATTTGTTTCTTAAACTCCACGTACGAGTGAAATCATATGGTATTTGTCTTTCCCTGACTTACCTCCCTTAGCGTTCTACTCTCAACCTCCATCCACGTCATTGCAAGTGGCGCAAGTATGCTTAGTTTTATAAGAAATCACCAAGCTGGCTTCCAAAGTATCTGCACTATTTTGCATTCATTTCCACGAGCAATTAATAAGCATTCCTGTTGCTCCCCATCTTTATCAGCATTTTTTAATTGTCAGTCTTCCAGATTTGGGCAATTCTAATAGGTATGCGATGGTATCTCACTGTTGCTTTGATTGCATGTCCCTCATGACATCTGATGTAGAGCAAACAATATGCTCAAGGTTCATCTGTGCTGTAGCACGTGTCACTGCTTTGTTCCTTTTTATGGCTGAATAATACTCTCAATTATTTATAGTAGAAGAAATAAAGGAAGTAGGTCCTGGGTGTTTTGGTTTATTTTGTTTTAATGCTTCAACAACTACATGGGGGAAAATAAAAGTCACTCGTGTATCATTTTCATGATGGCAGTATCACCTCCACGGTGTGAAGAGCTGTCCCTAACGAACCTGTTGCATGACCTTAATATGCTTCTGTTTAAATTAGCTCTGCTGGAAAGAAGTTATTTGATTTCCCCCCCAACCCCTGCTTTTATTGGGCTGGTGACTTGGAGCTGACAAACTGTGTCAAATTTGTATTATTATTATTATTTTTTTTAAAGATTTTATTTATTTATTTGTCAGAGAGAGAGAGAGAGCGAGCACAGGCAGACAGAGAGGCAGGCAGAGGCAGAGGGAGAAGCAGGCTCCCTGCCGAGCAAGGAGCCCGATGTGGGACTCGATCCCAGGACGCTGGGATCATGACCTGAGCCGAAGGCAGCCACTTAACCAACTGAGCCACCCAGGCGTCCCTCAAATTTGTATTATATCAATGGAACTGCCTTTCTCAGAACTCCCTTCCTTGCAGGGTTCCCCGTTAGCATGAGCTACAGACATATCTGTGCAAGATCTGAAAGCTGGAAATGGAGTGGCTGCCATGTTGCTGTCCATACGACAGAGATTATACTGGGTTTTTTGCTGTTGTTTTTCTGGTGTGGTTGTGTCCTTTTTTTGCTCTCCCAACAGCTGACCACCCAAGGCCAGGGGAAAGATCCAGATTATATAGAATCTGTTGGAAAGTATGTTCAATGAATGGAAACCTATAACAAAACATATGGATATACTTCCCAAATTTGAAAATAAACAACAAAGAATAAATTGGAAATGTGTGAATCACCAGATTCATTATGCATTTTCCCATATGAATCCCTCCTGTGAACACCTCCTCAATAAGCCCTTGCACATACTTCCTTGTCTTGGGCTCTGCTTCTAGTAAATGGGACCTAAGAGAGTAGGAAGTTCTAGATGCCTGGAATGTGTACCTCCTAAATGCTGGTCTGGGGTCCTGAAAAGTCCGATGACAACAGCCCTCAACTACCTCTTTGGGGACAAAGGACTATGTTTCCCAAATGCCAAATGCCTACAGCTCCATTTCACAAATCCCAAATGTCTCCATGGCCCTTAAGATACTGATAAGTTACAGGAAAAAAATGGAAACAAAGCAAGGAGTATTATGGCACCATATAGTGGGGTCATGCCCTACCCCTCATCCTAGAAATGTACCTAAGAGCATGGGGTGGGGGGAGGTGGTGAGAGCTGGAAGTGGGAGAAATATCATGGACTTGCAGGAATATTCCAATGCAATGAAATGCTGATGTTGGGACTTGGACTTTGAGTCTTGCCTGCTGGGAGCACATTGTGAAATAGGTGGGCAATACCTCTGTGATATATTGGTGTGTTTAAGTCCCTGACTCACCCACTGTTAAAAAAAAACAACAACAACAACAAAAAAGACAGCCTACTTGGCCTGGGGCTAGGGGCTTGGGGTGATGGCTAAGGAGTGTGTGTTTCCTTTTATGGGCAATTAAAATATCCTAAAAGTGATTACTGTGATGGGTGCATACATCTGTGTATGTTCTAAAAGCCATTAAACAATACACTTTAAATGAATGAATTTTATGGTGTGTGCTATAGACTGAATGTTTTGTTCCCCTCAACCCCCCCAATCCCTAATTCATAAGTTGAAATTTATCTCCAGTGTCACGGTAATCAGAGGCGGGGTCTTTGGGAGGTGATTAGGTCACGAGGTGGAACCCTCATGAATGTAATTAGTACACATACAAAAGAGGCCCCCGAGTCTTCCCTCGCCCCTCTCACCCTTTCCACCACATAAAGTCATGGCGGGAAGTTGGCACCATCTACGAACCAGGAAGCGGGTTCTCACCAGACACTAAATCTGCTGGTGACTTAATCTTAGATCTCCCCTCCAGTTGTGTGAGGGAGAACCTTGTTTATAAACCACCCAGTCTGCGGTGCTCTGTTACAGCAGCATGAACTAAGACAGCATGTGAATTATATCTCAGAAAGCTTTTTGAAAAAGAAACCCACCCAGACTGACAGCAGAGGTGGTGGCCACTTGGATGGATGGAGTTAGCAGCCAGGAGTAAATGATGGGGAAAACAATCTCTCCCCAATTTATTGGAGAATGGCTACTAGGTCTTGGGAAGTCCCTTATACCAATAATAATAAAAATGTCACCCAATTCCCAACATACCCCCAAGCCATCTTGGCTGCCACTTTGATATTTGCCCCTCTCCACCCCCAGTCTTCCTAGGCTGATGTAGAACAACCTATAAGGTAGACCAGCAGGCCAGCTTTTCCCCAGTCCTTCCTATCTTCTCCGAGGTCTGGTTGTCTGCTCTCTGCTCAAATGAGAGGCCTCCTCATTCCCTGAGCTTTATGAGAGGGCTCTCCAATCTTTAATTCTGAGAACTCATGAGAAGGAAGTGACTTTCTAGACCATGTATTGTAAATCATTATAGATCACTGAGTATTACTTAATGATCTTTTGGTTCCAAGTGTTAAGAACAATTATCCGCAAGTTTGAAAAAAAAGGAAAAAAGACAGCAGTAAAACTTTTCAAAATTAAATCAGAACACTATCTGCTTAAAGGTTATCTGATTTTCGACGGGATGTAACTGTTTGACTTTGTTATTGACCGGGCCCCAATTCTATAAAGGTAGGTGTTAACTTGTAGAAAATTGATGAGTTGCAAACGATTTTTGTCCTGTGGAGAGGCAGCTGATTTTTGCCCAGCAGAGACGGTGATCTCAAAGATTATTGACGTGTTCTTATCTTCGAGCAGGGGTCATCAAACTTCTTCTGTAAAGGGCCAGACGATAAATATTTCAGGCTTTGTGGGCCATACTAGTCCACTCTGCTATTGTTTCGTGAAAGCCACCATGGACCGCTGGGAATGAACATGGTTGTGTTCCAATAAAACTTCATTTATGGACATTGAAATTTGAATCAATGTCATTTTCATGTTATAGAATATTGTTCTTTCTTTCCCTAGCTGTGCAAAAATGTAAAAAAAAAAAAAATAGAAATACAGGTGGTGGGTTTGATCACCAGGTCATAGCCTGCTAATTCTTGGCCTAAAAGTTTTATTGTCCTGTACGTCCTTAACTAGTTTCATATTTAACTTGGAAATTTATTCTAATATTCTTTTTCTTTTTAAGATTTTATTTTATTTATTTGAAAGAGAGAACATAAGCAGAGGGAAGGGGCAAAAGGAGAGATCTTAGAGAAGCAGACTCCCCACTGAGCAGGAGACCCACGAAGGGCTCAATCCCAGCACCCTGAAATCACAACTCAAGCTGAGCTGAAGGCACACACTCAACCAACTGAGCCACCCAGATGCCCCCCAAGATTTTATTTTTTTTTTAAAGATTTTATTTATTTATTTGACAGACAGAAATCACAAGTAGGCAGCGAGGCAGGTAGAGAGAGAGGAAGGGAAGCAGGCTCCCCACTGAGCAGAAAGCCTGATGCGGGGCTCGATCCCAGGACCCTGGGATCATGACCTGAGCCGAAGGCAGAGGCTTTAACCCACTGAGCCACCCAGGCGCCCCAAGATTTTATTTTTTAAAGTAATCTCTACATCCAATGCAGGGCTCGAACTCACAACCCCAGCTCCACTGACTGAGCCAGCCAGGCACCTGGCATTCTTTTTTTGTTTCGAACCCTGTGCAGGTGTATATGTGGTGGCCGTGTGGCTATATTAGTTTCTTCTATTCTCTGAACCAGTTTTGCCATCTAACTGGTACCTTCACTAATGACTTAAATACATCTTTGACACATGTCCACCATGTATTTCCAATTGAATGTGGAACTGTTTAGCTATCTCTTTCGTTCCCTGGGCTTCCCTCCTCTCCACCAAGTGCTTTATCAAGATGTTTGGCTAAATAAAGTCAGGTGTGTGCCTAAGAGAAATTCTGATGCCTATGATTTTTCCCCAGCCCTCTACTATTACGATGAGGCCCTTTGTGCAACAATATCCTCCTTCAAGGGGCCAATTGCTGGAGCTGGCAGTGGGCTGGCTTGTCTGGATGAAAGGTAATGAGTTAATGACACGGATAGTGGGACATGCACAGCGGGGCTTGGCAATGAGTTACCAGTGAACATCAAGCTGCCAGGACCCATGTGGAGGAGAGCAGGGCGCGTGCAGCCCCCAAGGGCTCCTGCACTGTTTCTCGCCATCTCCCCCCTGCCTCCATGCTCGCAGCACAGCTGGGCACTCATTCCTGGGGTGTCATTAGCAGGAGCCAGGACTCCGTAGAAGACTTGGCTCTGACAGGCCAGCATTACTGCTGGAGACTTTCTATAGTGAGACAATAGCAATGACTCCATGGGGGGTAACTACCTATTAATTAAATAGTCCCTGGGTGGCAGGAGGGGGGGCACTTCCCAGCTGAGGAGGACTGGTAAGACTGGTACCTCTCCTCCCAATTCAAGATGGCAGCAATCACTATTAACAAATGCTCACCCTCACTGGTAATCGAAGAATTACTGTTTAAGATCAGAACCGGCAATGAATGTCATTATTTTTGTCATCTTTGGCTAGATTAGGGTGGAAATGGGTAGTACCTTCTGGAAGGCATTTGGCAATAAATATATTAAACATATTGGTGTGTTGTCATGATTGCCGCAGTTGGTCCTGGGTCCCTGGCCAAGTCAAAGCTAGCCTTAGGGGTTATGAGAGAGAATGGGCTGAATTCATCATATTTTAGAAGTAGCTGCAGGATGGACATCCCCTAGGGATCACAGCAGGCAAGATCCGTGGCCACAAAGACATTCTCCATAGGTGCAGTCATCCAGGTTGAGTAGGTGGTGGGCGGCGTCCTGTCCTCGTCCTAGCGGGCGAAGCGGGGATAGCATAACGATGGCGAATGCTGACTGAGGGTCTACTGGGTGCCAGCCACTGCGTAAGCCCTCTTCACCGAGCGTCTCACTCCCACCTCACCGCCTCGGAGGAATACTGGCATTCCCGTTCGCATCTCCGAATGGAAGCCTGGCAAGGTGAAGCAGCTTGCCCAAGGTTACATCTTGCAAATGAGGCAGCGGGGGTCTGAGCCAGGAATCTGAGTCCAAGCCCATGATCCTCACCTTGAGGCTCAACAGGGCCCCTGGTGTGGGGTTGTGGGGAGGACTGCAACGACTTCCATGCCTAAGTCAGTCAGTAGACGTTAGGGAGAAGTGCTGCGCGGTTAAACCTGGATGGAAAAGAAAGCTCTAGGTTCTTCTAACTTGGCATATTTGTGAGGACTGGCTTCCTCAAAAGAATTCCCCAGCTGGTGACAGCCTCCGTAAAAAAGACGGATGCCGGGCTGTTGGCTCCGAAATTCGCTTCAGAATAACAGAGGTCTGATTTCTCTGTTGTTTTTTCTTCTTTTTTTAATATTATTATTATTATCCTTCGAATTGGGCAAACCACTTAAGGACATCCCATGTGTTTATTTTGACAGCTAATACAGTTCCTGATTCTCTTTTGCAGCTCTACAGAGAATATTCTACTTCTTATGAGCTGAGAACAGGAAAAAAAAAAAAAAAAACTTCCTCCAAAGACTCTTCAGGGGAGTGAGATGTGGTCTTGCCCTTCTCTGGGAAGACTGCCCTGAGGCTGCAGTTAGCTTTTTCTGTTTTCAACCTAGTTTGAAATTTAGAGTTTGTTCCTCGCTGCCTTCTTGTACTAGAGATATTTTATTTTGTTTTCAACATGGCTTCCATTAGTTTTTTTCTGGTTTGTTTGTTTTTTTACAAAACTCACCTTCAATTCCTTCCGGAAAGCCATGTGTCTTTGTTCTCAGGCTTGATTGCATGGACCCTGATTGACTTAAGCAACCAATCTTTTATCTTCCTGGCAATGATGATGGGTTGAATTGGCCAAATAACCCAGGTATAGCCAATGATATGAAAGGAGATGTTTGCCGGGGCTTCTGAGAAAGAGACACCCCTCTTTCTCCTGAAGGATATAAGATGTAGAATTATAATGGCCATTTTTGCTTTCCCAAGTGGAGAGACTGGAGCCTCAGGATCAAGCCAATACCATGGAGACAAATATCTTTGGCAATATCATTTAAGCCCCTAGATCACGCTGAGCTTGAAGCTAGATACCTCTGGACTGTTCAGCTAGAGTAGATCAAAGTCTTTTTGTATTTAAGGCAGTTTGGGTTGGGTTTTTTGTCACTAACAATTAAAACAGTCTCAATGATGCACTTGCCTCTGAGGACTACCAAGGGAGCAGAAGGAATATCCATCTGCTCACTGGGGCTCAGTCTGAAGGTAGGGACCAATGTGTTGGCAAAAGCACAGGTGAAGAAGGGCTCTTGTATACTGTAGGTAGTATAAATTAGTATGGGCTATTGGGGGAGTGTCTCATTATATTGTAGGTGTTTATGTGTTAATCTGGGTCTTCTGAGAAGCAGATGCAGGGATGGATTATGTATGCAAGGATTTTATTAGAGGAAATGTCTTTGTGAAAGAAGATATGGAGGGAACCAGGGAAAGCTGGGAGAGGCATCAGCCTGTGATGCAAGTTTGGCCCTCTAGTGAAGGACAGAAGGTGGAAGCTTCCGAGACTGGCCTGTAGTCTAAGTCAAGTTCAGCAAGGCCCTGACCCAAAGCCCACTACCAAGGGAATGCCACCCCCCAGGAACAAGGCTGCCTCACTTAGTCATGGCCTGAGAGCAGCCTATGGGAAGTAAGGCTTGCGAGCAAACAAAATGATGGATTTCACCCACAAAAGCCAGGACCCTCAGTCAATTTTGTCCCTGGGAGTAGGAGGCCCTTGAGGTGCATTCTCACGGTGCTCACGGTACACATGCCCAGAAAACACTATTAAAAGGTCAGTACTGGTTAATTCTGGCTGGTGGGATTATGGGAGATACACACAAGACACTTTATATATGTTTCTGCAGTCCACATGCGTATTTTTGTAATAGAAAAATAATCCTATTTTCTAAATGTGCTTACACTTTGAACTGGTAATTCCACTTCTAGGAATATATCCCCAAGAAAATAATTGAACATGTATGCACAGATGATTAACACTGTGCTATTTGTAATCATGAAAAACTGGATGGCACTGAAAAGACTAACAATAGAAGGACTGTTAAATACATGTCGATATATCTACATGTTGGGATCGTATGCTTCATTTGTGATGATCATATGGCTGATATATATTTACTGTCATGAGCCCCAGGCTCCCTGTCTATCTATCTATCATCTATATCTCTCTAAAAATATCTCTTGATTGTTTCCACCCTTTCCTCTACCCATCCATGCGTCCATGCATCTACCCATCTAACCATGTGTCCATACACCCATGCATGCATCCATGCATCAGCCACCCATCTATTCATCTATCCATGCATCATCCATCCAACCACCCATCCACCTACCCATGCATGCATGCATCCATCATCTATCCATCCACCCATCCACCCATGAATCATCCATCTACCCATCTAACCATCTGTCCATCTACTCATGCATGCACCCATGCATCATCCATCCATCTATTCATCTATCCAATCATGCATCCTTCCATCCATTCATCCATCCATGCATCCATGCATTATCCATCCATCCACCCACATATTATCCATGCATCCATCCATCCATGCATCCATCCACACATCATCTATCCATCCATGCATCACCCACCCATCCATGCCTCCCTGCATCTGTGCATGCATGCATCCATCATCGATCTATGTCCCCCACTCTCCCCCCACCCTCTCTCTCCCTCTCTTTTTCACAGATTATTCTCAGGCTTGGTTGCCTGGCTTCCCTGCCCACAGCATCTCAGCAGCAACAGTCTAGAAAAGATGGGAGATTCTGTGGGCTGTCAGAGACTGGCACAGTGACACCCAGATATGATGACAGGCGACAAAAATACCTGAAGTAGATGAAGCGCACATGACCCTGAATCATCGAGAAAAGACTAATCTTGTTGAATATCATCTGTTTAGGGAAGCAGGGAAATGTATACGTGGTTTAAAAAGATTGCCACCCAAAGTAGAAAAAATAGAGATAGTTGTGATGCTTGGGGAATGAGTTTCAGTTTTTGGGAAAAGTCCCCTTTGCAGAGCTCCTTGTTCCCCAGAGCTGTGTGATAAATCACAGTCAGAGCTGGAGGGGAATGCATCTCCATTCTGTAAATGAGAAAACTGAAACTCAGAGAGGTTAAGCCACTTTCATAAGGTCACATGGAAAGCTGCAGTGGCGGGATTTGAACTTTTTTTTTCTTTTTAAAGACTCATTATGGGGGGAGAGGCAGAGGAAGAGGAGAAAGAATCTTAAGCAGGCTCCACACTCAGCACAGAGCCTGACTTGCGGCTTGATCCCACAACCCTGAGATCATGACCTGAGCCGAAACCAAGAGTTGACTGCTTAACCAACTGAGCCACCCAGGTGCCCCCAACCTAGGTCTTTTTGATTCCAGTTGTGGTAACATGGAGTTGCACTACCCATATCCCCCTTTGAGGAAGATGGCAGAGAGCTTTCAACCGTCAGCTCCTTCAGGGCCAGTATCAGCTCTGGAGAAATCAAATCCTTTCTGGGGAAGACTGCGTCACCCACTGCATAAAGTTCGGGTCTAAAGATCTGGCCCTTTCCACCCCCTGTGGTCCACTATTATGGCAGTATTTCTTTCTCTTGCATCTCCTGCTAGGTTGGCTGATAATTTGCCAGGTCATCATACCCCAGTTCCACTTCTTCCTCCGCTCTCCCTTCACAGGTATTGATCCCTAAACGATATCTACACCAGACTTTGTCTCAGAGACTGCTGCCGGAACACCCAGTCTCGAACCACTGATACTGGGAGCGGTCTGAAGAAACAGGCAACAATGCAGGGCTAAGGAGCTGGATGGACTGCCTCCAGGCTGGCATTCAGTCATGGTGGGTGGAGCACAGTCCCTGGCACAAGGTGGTCTAAACCCTCTGGAGTGAGCTGGGAGGGTATCCTAGGGAGGGGAAGGAATGCACCAGCAGAAGCCATAGATCGGGTAATTGATGAACAGAAAATAGTACGCATAAGCATAAGTGGGTTGGATGGCTCTTGCTACAAGGCTTTGACGTTCTTCGGGATACTTACCAGTCAAGGATGAGTAATGGGCCCCTTGCTCTAGGAGTGAATGCCAGAGAGCCTCTTTGGTGGAAGACAAAGAAGATGGCAGGAGGGCAGACCAAAGCCAGGACTCTAAGTGACTGAACTTCAAAGACAGTGTAGGTCCCCAGGAAGGAATGCATTATACTATAGTCAGGGATCTGGCTGGGACCCTGACTCATGGGATGAGGTCATCTGGGTGGTACCCCCAAAGATGTTTCCACTTTGGGGGCCATTCTGAATAATGCTGCAATGACCCCTCACGGTATATACCCAGAATTAGCATTTCTGGGTCATTCTATGTTGAACTTTTTGAGGAAGCACCATACTGTTTTCCAGAATGGCTTTACCATCTTATATTCCCACCAGTCATGTATAAATCTGTTGATGCATTTCCCTTGAGAACTGCCCACCTCTTTGGGCCCACTTGGTTCAGAGGGTATTGACTCCCATCCCTTTCCGCCCCAGAGATGGGCATCTGAGTGGGGTCTAGCCAATGACATACGCCAAAGTGGAATGTGACTGATCCAGGCCAATGAAATTCAACTCTGCATCTAGAACAAACTTGGACTTCTGTTACTTAGAGCAGGAAATCCACCGCCCCCTTTTATTTATTAAGGCAGTTTAAGTTGTGTTTCCTGTCACTTATGACCAAATAACCACTCTGCAGCATTAAGACTTGCTTATTTAAAATCTCTGCCTGGGAGCTTTATCTCCCCCGTGTTTCACATTTATTGAGTGTCAGATCTACACTCGGTACAGCTATAAGATGGTGCTGGAGTCGGGCTCCCTGGGAGGGGGCAAGACCGGATCAGTGAATGGTCAGAGACGCGATCTTGCAGACAAAGGGGAACTTGTCGTTGCAGGTGTTATCATTCCATGACCTCAGAGCTGCGGTGGGAAGAAGCAGAGAATCTGGGTGAGGGTCCACCTACCACAGTAAAAGTCACCTCACCACCCCACTGGAGTAAAAGCCCTCTCCAGAGGCCTCATGTCTGCACTGGCACCCCTTTCTTGCTGATGCTTGATGAGGCTGACTATCCAGCTTCTCTCTCTCACAAGGCTGATCTTGACTTGCCACTGTGCCTGGGGCAGGACAAACTTCACGCAGAGGCTTGGCCCAGCTCTGGCTCCCAGGAGTCCCCATTCCATCCCTCCTTCCTCTAATCAGGAAAAGAAAAAGGAGCACAGAGGAAGTAGCAGCTGAGTGCTTGACTCTGGACTTTGGTAGGTTTTTTTGGAAATCTGCTTCACTACTTGCTGTGCGACCATGAGCAAATCACTTAAGTTCTCTGAGCTTCCATTTCTTCCTCTGCTAAATGAGAATATTAATAGTTTTTACTTCTCAAGACTGGTGTGAAGAGTGATGCTGCTGCTAATGCTGATGGCGGTGATTGCTGATACCCCAAGGGGGCCACTGTGGCCACCTGATGTACATGAGCTTCTTTCTTCTTCACAGCAACCCTTTGAGTTAAGTATCATGAACCCATTTTGCAGATGCAGCCACTGAGGCACCAAGAGGTTAAGGCATTCACTTTGGGCCACGCGATTTGTAAGGCGTGGAGCTGTGCTGGACCAACTCTACCTCCTAGAACCTTCAGATCTGCCCTGTGGGTTGGAACGATGACTAAATCCATTCTACAGAAGAGGAAATGGAATGTCAGAGAGAATAAGTAATTTCCCACAAGGACACAGAGCTAGAAAGCAGCAGCGCCCAGGCTCGAACCCAGATGTGTATTCTTCTCCCTGCTTACCCTCGGGTACGGCCCCGGCACGCCTCCGTTCTAACACTCAGGAGCCTGGGGGTAGGGGCTGACACTTGGGTGCATCAGTGAGCAGACACAGAAGCACCGTCCTTTGACCCATCTTTGTACAAATCCTTCCCCTGACCCGCCCCACGCTTCTGCCACTAATACCTTTCCATGCAACAGTGCACCACTATGTACTGTTAAATCTGTATCCACCACAGAGAAGGACGCCCCAGCCACCCACTTCGCTAGTCTTCCTGCCGTCGGTGGTCCCTCCCCAGCGCCCCTGCGAGAGTCCTGATCTCAGGGGCACCCACCACTGGTGGGCCGGTACCATATCTGCACGCAATCCTGCTCTTCCGGGTCCGCGTGCATGCCATCATCCGGCTGGCTCCCGTCCCAGCAGCTGTAGTCGTAGGAGGAGCCGTCGGTCCATTCATACTGCCCTTCCTGGGCGCGCCCATGGGGCGTTGAGGAGGAAAGCCGGCGAAAGAAAGATCTGGCATTAGCGCCAGCCCCAGCTCCGGGGCAACGTTCTAACACCTCCACGTGGAGCAGCACAGACGTCCTCATGGGGACGTGAGATACTGTTATCGCTACCAGGTTTGCTGAAGCCTTATTAGGTGCCGCGCCAGGCACTGTCCTCCGAGTGGGCATCCCTGTCCCCCTTTCACAGATGAGGAAACCGAGACCCAGACCGGTCTAGCCAATTCACACAGCTCATACAGCAGCATGTTGGGCTTCAAACCCACGTCTTGACTGCAGTACTTAAGACCTCACCTGCTCCACTTTTCCAAATTTCTTATTTCTTTAATTTACCAGCGGACGGGGGTCACCCTTCATTTCTTTCCTTTTGTCCACACAGTGTGTGTTTTTTCTCGCCCGAGGTGGGACCGCTCTGCCCAATTACAAGAAAACGCCTGTTGGGGATTTGATTGGTGTTAAAATAAATGTGCAAATTAACTGGGGCGAGAACCGCGTCTTTGCAGTGTTCTGGAACACAAGCCGTTTCTGCATTTATTCAGGCTCTGAGAAAAGTCCCCCCCGAAGCACTGATGATTACGGAGGGGGCGTCAGATAATGGAAACAGCCTGCCGCCTCTGAGCCAGAGGCTGGAGCCTGCCATTTGGGCTCCTCCCACTTCCTCACGGGAGGCTGGACCAGGGACTTAACCTCTCGGGGCTCTCTCTGCACCTTTACAAGGGGGCTAATGTCTCCCCCAGAAAGCTACTGTGAGGACTGACGGCGTAGAGCGGCGCAAAGGGCTCGCGGTGCCCAACCCTGAGAAGTTGAAAACACAGGCCCTTTGGCTTTACTGTTTGTAGCTATTATTCTTAAATCTTGGGATACAAGTTCCTTAAACCCCAACTAAGTTTATTTGTTATTCCATTTTATTATATATATATATATATATATATATATATATATATATATATATATATTTTAAAGTTTGTTTGCTTATTTATTTAAGTACTCTCTATGCCCGACAAGGGGCTTGAACTCACGACCTCAAGATCGAGAGTCGCATGCTCTTCTGACTGAGCCAGCCAGGCACCCCCCCTCTAATCCTGCTTTATTTTAACATTTATTTATTTATTTGAGAGAGAGAGCGCGCGCACAAAAGCGCATGCACACAGTGAAGGGAGGGGAAGAGGGAGAGAGAGACTCTTCAAGCAGACTCCCCGATGAGCGCGGAGCCTGACCTGGGGCTTGATCTCATGATCCTGAGATCATGACCTGAGCAGAAACCAGGAGTCAGATGCTTAACCGACTGAGCCACCCAGGCAGACCCCGCCTCACCACAGTCCCATTGTTAAGTTACTATTACGAACAGAAATTTTGTGGGTTTTTTTTTTTTAATTACAACTTCTATATCGCTTCTTGCCAGCCAAATTCTATGGATTTAAACGATGTATCTCTCTTGAGTCTGGACCCTGCGGTTACCTCTGCTCCTTTGCCAGCATCTCCTGCCAGCTTTAATGAGCTGGGACAGTGTGCCAAGCACCAGGCTAAGCTCACTGACTTTCTACAAGAAGCCACAGTTATCACTACCCCCATTTTGTAGCTGAGGAAACTGAAGCTCAGAGAGGTTTAAAAAAAAAAAAATTGCACAAAGTCTCCTACCAGCCAGTCAGCGATAGGACGGGAGCTGGAACCGCAGCCCCGTTCCCCACAGTACTCTGGGGCAGGGCTGGTAGCATTTGTCTCTCAGAACAGAGACAGTATTCAGCTCACCCAGGGAAAGTCTGGGGACAAAATTTCCAGCTGGAGTCTGTGGTGATAATGCCAGGCATAAGCTTTGGTGTCAGCTCTCTTTTTTGGCCTACGCTTCACCATGAATCCATTGACTCCGGACCCTCTCTGCTTCCCAGAACCATTTGTCTTCAATGTCCTCAACTGGGTCAGGACCGCTCACACCTCAGGCCTTTTGCCCATGCTGGTCCCTCTACCTGGAATGCTTCTTCTTCTGGCTGACTCCTATTTAACCATTAGCTAGTAGCTTAAATGTCTCTAACCTAGGGAGGCTGTGGCAGCCACAGAAGGACACTCCTTCGAGCTCCTTTAGGAGGACCGGCTACAGGGAACATGGCTGACTGGCAGCCTTAGCTCCCCTGACCCGTGGGATCCATCCCTACATTCACAGTGAGACCAGACTTCCTCCAGGCTCTGCCCCGACAATAACTCAGCAGGACTCAGGGGTGCCAGTGCTGGCCCAATTCTGTGCCATGTGGTCTTCCTCTCCTGGCCCTCCTCTGCCTGAGGACTCCCCACTGGCCTAGCCAAGTCTTTCTCAGAACTCTGCGATAATCAGAGGCTCTTCCTTCCCTCACTCTCCTCCCAGGTCTCAGACCCACACTGCTGTCCGGGGACCTTCCCTGCCTCGTTATGCCCCCTCCTCTTGTTTTTTCTTCACAGATCTTTCCCCTCAGGAATCTCTCGGACATCGAATCACATTTCTGTGTCTGCTTTCTTCAGAGCTCAAACCCAAACAGAGGCCTTCCCTGACCATACTATATTCCCATCATGCTCACACCACCGTATTCTAGTATTCACACCACACTGTGCTCACATGGCTGTATCCTAACTGGGACACGTCGGTGTCGGATTTCTCTCCGAGGGCTGGGCACGGAGCAGTGACCTGGCATACAGGTTCCATGTGCAAGGCTGCCTAACTGGAAACGGCGTCTTGGCTGGGAGCTTCCAGGAGGACCTAGTGGTCATCTCTTCCTTACCTGTCTGTGATCATGAAGCCCTGTCCAGACGTCAGCTGGGATCCCGGGCACACAGCTGTTCACAAGGTCATACACAAAGACATTCTCTTCCCAGCTGCAAATGTGAGCAACACGGCAAGAGGGTTACTCCTTGTCTCTTTTCATAGGACAGAGTTGAAAACTGAAAGCAATTCTTCTTAACCTTCTGGGACCACAGTAAATTGAGGGTATGACACGACTCTGCCTTTTCCTTCTCTTTCTTCTTTAATTACATCACTCATACGTGACGGTCCTTCCATAGACCCCTCTGGATTGTATTCATGCCAGTTTAAAGCCGATCTCAGCATGGCTATTCATCCTAAAAGTTTACATCTGCCTCAAAAGCATGGGCAAACAAGGTGGATTCTATTGACAATATCATGAAGACAAAGAAAGAGGTTTATGCCGCATTGCACCCATCAAACAACTCAATGAAAATCTCCACTAGACATTTTTGTTTTCTCTCAAAAGCCCTCCTTATGCTGCCAGTCCTTACTTATCCTACTAATTTCTTTTCTCACATACCATCTCCAGAATCTTCGGCTTTCCTGGAAAATTCAGCTCTGGGCTTGACCTTACAGCAAACCTTGACCTCACTCAGCAAACCAAAGCCCTTCAGTGAACAGTCCACTCTCCTTAGTCTTTTCAGGCTGCTGTAACCAAATACCATACCCTGGGTGGCTTTCCAACAACAGGAATCTATTTTTCACAGTTCTGGAGGCTGGAAGTCCAAGGTTAGGGGGCCAGCATGGTCAGGGGAGGGCCATCATTGGGGTCACAGACTTCTCACTGTATCCTCACATGGGGGAAGGGGCTAGGGAGTTCTAGGGGGGTGATCTCTGGCAGAAGGGCACTAATCCCATCCATGAGGGCTTCACCCTTATGAACAAATCACCTCCCAAAGTTCCCACCTCCCCAAACCATCACACTGGGGTTAGGTATCAACATGTGAATGGGAGAGACACAAAGATTTAGATCATAATGGGATCTGTTAAGCTCCCTGACTTTGAAAGTCAATGAGCTTATTAATGAATGGGATTCATTAAACTTCCTGAATTTGACTGCCTGGAGAACTGTGTTAAGAAAGATTCAGAGTGCTGGAAGTCTGAGTGCTTCTGGAATGAACTAGTAATTTCTTCCACAATCGCAAAATTAAGAATAAACGTATCTGCCTTGATTTGCCACCAATGGCTCAAGACAAAGGTAATTTCATAGTGGGCATTTCGGACAAGGTGGCAGCCTTTGGAGAGCGGCAATGACAATTGCCAATGAGAAACAAAACCAATGAGACCAGAAAGACTTTGTGGCAACTTAAATGGTAAACACCAACTTGGTCCTATTTTGAAGTGAGTTACTCATTAGGTGTTAGGTCCAAGACTGATAATTATTACTTTATCATAACCTCTTCAACCCACCAACGTTTACCTTTTAATGGAAGCTAAAAATGGGAGTCTCTCATCCAGTGGGATCTGGTCCTCAGGGGGGTGGGAACTACTTGAGTGGAGTGTGCCTGTTGCTTGTCCACTGGCTCGAAACTCCCTTACCAGCCTTCTGAGCTCGGCCAATGGCATTGTCCAGCCTCGCCAATGTCCAGGCACTGGGTAAGTCATGATCTTCCTCTAGGGCTTTCTTGCAGCTGCTCCAAGGACCTTGCCCCCACATGACTACGACCCAAGAAGGAAAGGCAGCGATGGAAACTGGGCCCTTTCCACATGCCTGTGTCCATTTATCAGGGAGGAGAGTACTTCCAAGATGCCCCTTACAAACTTCCCCTAACATCCAATTGCCAAACTGGGTTTTATGGCCAGTTGGGAGCTGCAAAGGAGGCTGGAAACTTCTTACGCAGGCAATAAGCAAAGGGATTAGTCGTGGCTGTGGAGTGAGCAACCAGAAGGGTCTGCCCCAGTACCATTCTGATGGAAGGATTCAATGAGTTCACGGGTGCCAGACACACCACACAGTATTCAGGAACCACGTTAATGATCAAGTGGAAGTCTCTGTATGTCTCTCTCTCTATCCACCCATCTCCATTTCTTTGCTGTTTTTGGCAGCAGATCATCTTTAGTGTTCTTCACTGATTTCTTTTGTTAGGTGAATTATTTTATAAGCTCTTCGAAAAAAGGAGGTGAGAATCTCCAAGGAGACACCAATGTCTTCTGCTATGGTTTGAACAGTTGTGTCCCCACAAAGCTCCTATGTTGGAATCTTAATGCCCATGTGATCATATTAGGAGGTGGGACATTTGGGAGGTCCTTAAGTGGGAGATGCTTTGATAAAAGAGATGCCGGAGAGCGCTCTCGCCCCTTCTATCATGGGAGCACACAGCAGGAAGATGGGCCATTTGTGAACCAGGGAGCGGGCTCTCACCAAGAACCCAACCACGCTGGCACCCTGACCTTGGACTTTCAGCTGCCAGAACTGGGAGACATAAGTTTCTGCGGTTTATCAGCCCCCCTGTCTGTAGTTTGTTGTAATAACAGCCTGAAGGGACTACCGCTGATACTACTGGAGGAAAAGGAAAGGCAAGAGGGTGAGTGAGGCAGGACTTATGTGCCCTAGGAAAGATGAGGTGACATGGGAACGCTAAGTAAGAACTGACTCCCTGAGATGCCGAGGATTATAATAAAAGAAACCATTAACAGCCCCCACTGTTGAGCACTCATCCCAGCTAACTGGAAGGGCTTCAGAGGCTTGGTCTCCTTGGTCAGATCGTGTGCGGAGGAAGCGAAGGAGTTGGGACTAGTCCAGGAATGTCCGACTCTCGTCCCTTAATGCGCATCACATCTCCTCCCAATGGCTTCACCATCTGGAATATTTGCTGTTCCCATTCCTTAAGCTTCCTAAATTCTTTAAGGTCCTGACCCAGGACCAGCTCTTCCAGGATGCCTTCCGTGAGCACCCCATATCCACTCCTGGACCACCCGGAGCACCCACTTCTGACCTCCTAAGGGGCAGGCTGGTTGGTTTAGTTCTCTGTTTCTTAAGGTCCCATCTCCCCAAATGGGCCACAAGGACCACATAGACCATCATCAAGTCTTAATTGTATCTGACACTTTCTCTCATGCCAACAGCAGGCTCTAGTCAGTATCGAAGTTCCAAGAGTGTGTGGTCTGACATGGGGAAGGATCCAGTTTCTGGAGACATAGTGTTCTTCAGCCCAATAGGTCGCTGACCTTGGTCCTACCCAGCTGGGTAAGCGCTGGCATCCCCCAATGTCTCTCTCGTGCCCAACTTGGCTACACTGACTACTGAACATACATTTCAGGCAGTCATCTGGTGGAGAGGCTGCCCAGTCACTTTTAGCGATTTTGCCATCTTTGTTCAACAACACCTGCTTGGGAAACTATTTCAATATTTTATTGCATTTCCCCCATATCTGGTAAAAAATAACAGGAACAGAGAGAAGCCCAAGGTGCTATTGCAAGTAATAAGGAGTGTGTTTCAGATGAACTTAATTCAATTCAGCTTTCGCTTGAAGTGAAGATGGAAATTATTAGGTAAGCAGAAAGTATGAGGATCTTAAGCTTCAATCAGACGCTCCACAGACATAAGCTGATTGTGTGTGTAATTATGGAAGAAAAAAACTGAAAAGCCATGAAGAGAACACCAGAAATACTGGGCTATGTCTCAAAGACAAGATGTAATTAGGGACTTAATAAGGGTGTCTAGCTTCATGCCAACTAAAATTCATGTATTTGTGAATTTATGTATTTATGAATTTATTTATGTATTTATGAATTTGTCAATGAATTTAACTTTCCTACATGTTTCCAGGAAAGTATTATATGCCAACATGGAAAACTACCTGTAAAAGAGAGGAAAGGGAGAGAATATTAGTATAAGAAAGGCAAGGAGGGGCGTTAGGAGTTGAGAAGACAGGAAGAAGGTAAGTTGAGGCAGGAAAGAACAGGAACTGGGTCAGAGGTTGCAGGAAGCCTCCGGAAGCCTCCCACTTTGCCTGGAATCCTTTCTGACGCCCAGCTAAAACCAAGGTTGAGGTTACAAGCACCATGAGTAGGCTGAGCTACCCTTCCTGTGGGCTGGCTAAAGGGAAATATTCATTTAGAAATTTTTTTTTTTAAGAGACAGAGAGAGAGAGGGCTAGGGTGAGGAAGGAGGCGCAGAGGGAGAAGAAGAGACAGAATCTTAAGCAGGCTCCACACTGAGCGTGGGGCTCGATCTCATGACCCTGAGATCATGACCTGAGCTGAAATCAAGAGTCAGACGCTTAACCGACTGAGCCACCCAGGCGCCCTTGGAATCATTTTAAAATTTACACTTTATTACCTGGATCTCATTCTCCTAAAGGCTCACAATTTTTGAGAATTTCTTTGATCCGTCCTTGTCAGTGCCAACCCTGGCCTCTGTTCTCTGTTCGGGGATTTGCCCCGAAGACCACTCTCCCCCTGTTTTCTTGTCAGCTGCTCTGCCCGTGGAGGGAAGCACAGATGATGGGGAGGGGGGTGCAGGGAGAGAAGCCAGGCCATTTGTCTCCCTCTCAGCCTCGGGAGTCGCTGGCAAGGGCTGCCCCACCTCGGTAGCTCCAGCTCCCCTGAGACCCGTCTGCCTTCCTCTTACCCTCTTACCGGTGGGATTGGTTTCCCATCGTTGTGAATCTCTAGACTGCCTCACTACTGCCTCCTTAAGTTGTAGATTCCATTACTCGTGTGTATTAAATTCTCTGTTGAATATTAGTAGTGGTTCCTGTTCTCCTGGCAGACCGACTGCCTCACTACATTCTTCAGCGCCACTGAGGAGACATAGGGCAGATACGCAGGTATCTCCATATCGGCGGGATGAAAACAGGAAGGATTCGCTTACAGACAAGACAGAGGACCCCTTCCCTGTTCTTACCAAAACTCGGCAGCCCTAAAGCACAAAGAACCGATGGTCTTTCTGACTTCAGGTCTCCAAGAGTCTTGAAAGACAGAGCAGGATCGTGAAGTTGTAGTTTGGGTGCCAGCGGGACACGGCCTATTTGGCTTCAAGGAACCCACACACCGCGAGGACGTCTGAGGTGAAAACACGTCATCATAGGGTGAGGAGAAAAGTGCTCTAGGAGAGGTGGGCAGTGAGCGCAACTAGGGTGCCATGCAGTCAAGGTGACCTCAGTGAAAAGAGGAGAAGACGGGGATAGGAATTCCCAGGTGAGGGAACAGAATATGCAAAGGTAAAGAGGAGCGAAAGGGCTGGACCAGACTGGAGAACTCTGAGACGGTCTGTGTGGCTGGGGCTTGGGAGACACAGAGGAATGTGGAAGGAGGCCTTGGTGGGGGGAAGGGGCTAAGGAATTTGGCTTTTCAGGTTCAAATCCCAGCTCCACCACTTTATAGCTAGCTAACTTGGAGCAAGCTACCTTTCGGGAGGATCAAGTTCTGCATGTGTGCAAGGAAGATATCTCCCTCATACAGTTTGAGAGAGCTTCAGTGTGTCGATGTATACAGATGCCGAGAAAACAAATGTCAGTTATTATTCCTCATATTATAGTCTTTGTATGTATGTTACACGAGTTGTGTCACGGGGTCAAGCCCTCTGCACAAAATCAGCACTTAAAAAGATGGATCCAGTAGATTGCTTTTTGCCACCCAGGCTCAAGGCTTTGCCTTCTACTATTTCAATGAGAAATTGGGCTCAACCCTCTTCGATGAGAATTTGGGCTGGATCAAAGTTAGCTAGAATTACCCAAGAGAAACACCAGTAAGAATTGCCTTTTTTCACTCCCCTTTCCAAAGGGGGTGCCTGGTTGAGTCATGGGGGACGGATGTCTACTCACCTGTGGATGGAAGCCAGTTTGGCGGACTTCCTGCCAATGGAGAACTCAGAGCAGTAGAAGTCAGCCTCGGCCCAAGTCTTATTGAGAGGGAAAAATCTATAGCAGTGGCCTTTGAACTCCATCCAGAACAGTGGGCACAGGGAAGCCCGGGGCAGCTCGGGCATGGCTGTGGGCAGAAAGAAAACAGACTGGCAGGAGGGTGGGCACTGTGCAAACATTGTACCTATAGCTTAGGACATCTTTCCAAGAGTGAACATAAAACATGGCCCAGGGGTGCCTGGGTGGCTCAGTGGGTTAAGACTCTGCCTTCGGCTCCGGTCATGGTCCCAAGGTCCTGGGATCAAGCCCCACACTGGGCTCTCTGCTCAGCATGGAGCCTACCCCCCCCCCACCTGCCTGCCTCTCTGCCTACTTGTGATCTCTGTCAAATAAATAAATAAAATCTTTAAAAGTAAAATCTTTAAAAAAATAAAAGTAAATGTAAAACTTAAAAAAAACACAAAAAACAAAAACATGGCCCATTATGATTAGTAAAATTCTACGCTTGAGGTCCGGAGAACACGTGCATACCTAACATTTACCAAAAGGCAAAAGTAATATATGCTCCTTATAGAACACCTGGAAAAATGTGACTGCTCTGGCGTATTTTTCTTCATGTCATGCTCAAATGCAATGATTTGTAAAAATTCAGTTGTTACATTGTACTATACATATGTGTGAATATTACAAGTTCCAAAAATGAGAATATATATCCCCCATGTCATTATAAATTTTGGTAAACATTGTTTGAAATAGCTCTTGAATCCTCCATTGAGTGGCTCCCCTGCCCCAGTTTATTTACTCATTCCCCTATTTGTGGATAATTAGACTGGTTCCCTTTTTAAAAAAACAATTACACCCAATGCTGAGATGAACAGCCCTGTGCATCAAGCTTTTTCGGCATTTCTGCTGATTCTCCGAGGAGAGATTTTTAAGGCTTTGATACAATTTGCTAAATTGCCTCCTGAAAGCAATTTATACTCCCGCGGCAATGCCTGAGAGTGCCCATCTCACAGTGCCCTTGCCAGCGCTGAGTGTTACCACTTTCATGGCCATCTTTGCAAATTTTATAAGCAAAAAATGGTATCTTGTTTCAATTTGCAATTCTGGGCTCTCTGGTGAGCGTGGAGATTTTTCCATGCGTTTATTGACAAGCGAGAGCCCATCGAACTATTTATATCTGGAAGCCCATTGAACTACTGGGGTTCAGGATGTGTTCTTAATTCTGAAAAAAAAAAAAAAAAAACCATGGGAAATCCATGATTGAGACAATAAAGTTCTCCCAAGCTTCCGGAAGGCTTCTTAGAAGACACTCGTTTTGGAAACCACTCAAGATGACTGGTTGGGGTGCCTGGGTGGCTCAGTGGGTTAAAGCCTCTGCCTTCGGCTCGGCTGGGGTCATGATCCCAGGGTCCTGAGCTTCGGGCTCTCTACTCGGCAGGAGGCCTGCTTCCTCCACTTTCTCTGCCTGCCTCTCTGCCTACTTTGTGATCTGTCTGTCAAATAAATAAATAAAAAATCTTAAAAAAAAAAAAAGATGACTGGCTGGGGGCAGGGGCGGCGGGGTTGCGGGGTGGGGAGGAAGACATTCTAAGAACCTTCCTTGAACAATGATAGGTGGCTCACCCGCGGCTGTGGGCAGTGGTGAAATCTGTTGGACTGGGATCTGGAGGCCGGGGTCCCTGCCAGGAGCTCTAGGCTGGACATTCCCTGTGACAATGGTACATTCTCTCCCTTCTCAGCTGTCAAACTGGTTAATCTTTGGGGTCCCTTTGTGGCCATCCAAGGAGTGGGATCTTCCCCCTTTCCAGCCACTGGAAGAGCTGGTTGAGCTCTTGAATAATTAAGCAGTAGACAACATTCATGGAGCCTCTGTGATGTGCCAAACACATACAGAGAAACCGAGGCTTAGACAGGTCAAGTGACTTGCCCAAGGTCATCCTGCTAGTCAGTGGCAGATAGGGATTTGAACTCAGCCTCCAGACACCAAAGTCTTTGAACTTAAAGTCTGCAGGATGTTTCATCATGGGAAATCAACAAGGCTGAAAATGGGTCACAGTCTTTTAGCACCTACTTCATGAGGTTGGAACTCGTGAATGTGTGGCGTGTATGGATTGCTTTGTGACAGTGTGATTTTTAATGACTAGCTCGGGTGTTCATAACCAGGGCTGACGGGGCTTCAGGGATCCAGCGAATCCCCTGAAATTAAATGCAAAATCAAAAGTGTGTATGTGTGCGTGTACACAGGCATGTACCTCTGTGCATTTATTCGGGGAAAGGAAGAGTCCGTTGTTTTAATTGAGAGCTATGCTAAGTAGACAGCTTCCAAGCTTCCCATCACTGACCACAGCCATTGGGCTCTGGCATTTGACCAGAACCAGCCCTTCCCTGACCCAGGCAGCTGTGCTCCGCAGTCCTGGCTTGTCCTTTCTGGCAACGCTGGGTATTGCTGAGCTCTTTGTAGGGACTTTGTGGCACTACATTTTATGTAGAAAGAGTAGGCAATAATTAAATGAAGGGGGCTAGAAGGGGAAAGGAGGGAGCCAGGGCCCTTGCTCCCCTCTCCCCAAGGCCCAAAGGCTTCTCCTGGGTCCTAAAGCCTGGTGTATATTTTAAATCCAGTCTCCATGTGGAAAACAAGCTCCCTCCTCCACCCGGCTGGTTCTTTTGATTTTCCCCACTGAACAAATGGCGATTATGGATGCCTGGAGTGAAACATACCAGAAAATGGGGCCGTGACAGGTCACTGCTCAATTACTCCCTTTTCCACCTGGGCAGGCAAAGAAAGGCCTTTAATTGGAAGGATCTAGGAGGAGGCAAAAAGCCCCGTGTTTGCACCAGGATGATAATGAACTCCACCCTGCCTGGTATCCCGCACCCCCTTTGCCTCTAGGATTTGAGAAACTGAGAACTGAAGAGGATCTCTGAGGCCATTCATCAGCCTGAACCCCAAAGTAGCCTTGGCTAATCCGGGTCTCTCTCATGAAGGGATTTCTCGAGGTTTCCAGCTTCACAAGTCAGAGAATGATGGCAATATAATAAATAGGACCAACACTACTGAGCTTTCATCTGAGCCGGCTTTGTGTCAAGTTCTTTGTACCTACCAATTCATTTATCGTCCACACATCCTACAAGGTAGGCACCACAACCACTCCCACTTTACAGAGGAAAAAACCGAAAAACAGAGAGGTTGAATAACTTGCCCAAGATCACACAGCTCCTAAGCCGCAGAGGTAGTTCTTAAAGTCAGGCTATGTGGCTCTAGACCTAATTTAGGGATTCCTGCTGCATTTAAGCCCATTTCCTTTTGCCTCAGTCTTGATGGTCTGGTCCTTCACTCATTCTCTTTTTCATTCAAGAGGTCCTATTGGAGATTCTTCTTGAGCTCAGGCTGTTAGTTGGCTACATGCTGGAGAGACTGTGGACAAACGACATATACACATACAAACAGAGGCCCCCTCTGACCTCTTGGGTCTTACAGTCTAATGGAGATCGACATTAAGAAAAGTGAGCATAGATATAAAATGTCATTAATGTGTCATTTGTGGGTGTGTGTCATGCAGGCAAAAACTTGAGGGAGCAGCCCCCAAGTTATTTCTGGAAGCTGGTTATTTGTTTGCCCCCTTTGTCTCCCTAGTTGAACTGGTGGCCACCCCAAACCTCTCTTCAAGGAGCCTGTGGGGTGATTGAGACAGGGTACTCGAGTCCCCTTCCCAGATGGGGGAATTTCAAGGAGTTGCCACAGGAGCACCTAAACAGGTCATATAAGGATTTGGAGATCTGGGAGGCTTCCTGGAAGTGATGATGTCTCATCTGACACTTAAAAGGTAAGAGTCAGAGAAAATGTTTCAGGTGCTGTGTGGACACAGCAGGTGCAAAGGCCCTGAGGTCTGAGGGAGTGGAACATTTGGAGAACAACTGCAAATGGTTCAGCAAAGCTGGGAATCTGAGAAGGGGCAAGGCAAGAGATGAGGCCAGAGGTGACAGGGAGGGTGGAAGGGTAGGGAGGGGAAGGGATGCACAAAGGAGCTTGTTGCTCTGGAAACAAGGAGGCCAACTGGTAAGGTCTTTTACTTCAATTAGCAGCACTAAAGGCCACCAAGGTCTCCCAGCTCAGGGGGAGTCAAAGTCTTTGGGAGCTCTGAGCTTGTGAAGAAAAAAGAACACGCCAGTGGAGTTCAGGGCTTTTTTTTTTTTTTTTCCTCTCTCTCTCTTTTTAAAAGAATAAATTGTCACCTTCCCACTCAATCTGGCTGCCTGCTCCCCTGGCCCCAATCCAGCCGCCTACAAACGCACTACCCTGCTGCCTCCTGCCCAGAGCAGCCTTGAGAGCCAGCCAGGAGAGGAGGTGAGGAAGGCTCTGGGATCCACATCCCAACCCCCACTCCACTCCCACTACGGGCCCCCAGAAGTCCCAGGAGACAGGAAGAAGTGTCTTTCGATGTCCTGGAAGGTGGCGACTGGGAGGGCTCTGTCACCCTCATCGCACCCCTTTCCTTCCCACTGCCTCCCTGGGTCACATGTCCCACCATCAGACCGTGCTCCTCACCACTGAGTCCTGGCTCTGGTTTCCAGAGCTGGTGGCCCTGGGCCTCACATGCTGAGCTTGGCTTTCCCTTCTCTGGGCCATGCTGGTGGCCACATGATACAAAGGGGAAAAAGCACTGGACCATGTCTTCTATTGCCCAAACAGCGGTCATACACTCGGTGTGGTGAGTACGTAACTGCTGAGACCAGCCTCGGAGGGTATCAATATCATCCCCATTTTACAGCTGAGGAAACTGAGTCTCGGAAAAGTTAAGTCACTTATTACCACATCTAGCAAGTTGGAGGGGTGGTATCAGGATGAACTCAGGAATCCCTAAACACAAAGTGCCTCCAGAAAACATCTTTTTTTCTGCCCTTGGTTTTCTCATTTGTAGGACAAATATATTAAACACTAAATGTAACAGCGTCACGGACTGAACGTTTATATCTCCCCGTCCTCAAATTCATATGTGGAAGCCCTAATCCCCAATGTCTTCGGAAGTGGGGCATTTGGGAGGGGAGTAGGGTTAGACAGGGTCATGGCGGGGGCACCCATGATAGGGTTAGTGCTCTTATAAGAAGAGAAAGAGAGGCCAGAGCTCCCCCACCCCCACGTCTGTCTCTGCCTGTGAGGATTCTGTGAGGACGCAACACGGTGGCCATCTTGGAGCCAGCAAGAGAGTCCTTGTCAGGACCCAGATCACTCAGGATCTTGATTTTGGACTTCCCACACTCCAGAACTGTGAGAAATCAATTCCGATGGTTTAAGTCTCCCAAACTGTGGCGTTTTAAAATTTTTATTTGTTTTACTAAAGGTTATAGCGGCCTGAGCTAAGACCAAAAGTTAAGCGAGTATGTCTATGTCTCCTGGATGCCTATATGGGTTTGAGGTCTGTGCCCTCAAGTCGCTCACAGTCTGGGGAGAGGAACACACGCCTGGCAATGAGTCCTCATGTACTAGGACGCAGCCCAGAAATATGCAGAGTGCTCTGTGCCCATAGAGGCGGGGTGGGGAATCGAGCCAGAGTGTCCACGGGGCACTCTGGGGTCTGACTCTATGATCCAGAATCCAAGGGGTATCTAGGAAGCGTGGACATCCCGTTGCTCAGACCTCTAGGATCTAGCTTGGATTCTGGAGTCCTCAGCTCTTCATGCCTCCGTTTTCTCATCTATAAAATGGACATGATGATGATGCCTACCTCACAAGGAAGCCATGGCCTAGCTCACAGTTGGCATTAGCTATTACTGCAGCAGAGATAGCCTGGGCCCAGGACCACCTGAAGCTGGGGGTGCAGAGTCAGCCTGATTGCTCCATCCCACCCCATCTCTAAGGCCCTGCAGCAGCAGCACCCCACCCCTACCCCCGGCTTCAAATGCCTTGCTGGAATGGCCTTTGCTGTGGAGAGTTCTTGGCCTCGGGAGCCAGGAAGGGAAACTTGATGGTAATGGTTGAAGAATCATAATAGCAAATTTTCGTGCAGCTTTTCCCAGGTGCCAGGCTCTCTTCTAAAGCACTTTACACTCCTGAATCCCCCTGAACAATGCAATCAAAGCTAAGTTTGCAGAAAAGGTTTTGGGAAATGGCTCTAGTCTGGCTAAACCCTCCCAAGTCTCTCAGAAGGGTCTAAAGGATTGTTTTTTGTTTTTTGTTTTTTTTCCAAAGCAAATCTTGAGGTGTGGCTGAGTTGCACTCTGTGCGTATATTTACACATTCGTGGAAGGTCGGAGACTTGGGATGAGGATGAAACGCTCTGTTCTGCTTTGCTCGGGAAGGCTGGGATCCAGAGGAGGAAGGCAAACAAGGTTCATTCTCAACAAGGGGGGCTCACCTTTGTGGTCTGCCAAGGCCCACCAGGACCCTAGAGAAGCCCTCCCTAGGCACACATCAACAGGCACACTCTTGCGCACACACACACGTACACGCAGACACTCACAAATTCTCCTCTGGGTTGAAGTCACTTTCCTCCAGAAGATCTGTCTGCTCAGGCTTGAACTGGCTTTCTGCTGGGATGGGAACCCAGAGAGCAGAAGAACTACCACTTGGATGGCTCCTTGGCAGGGTCACTGGCCTCCGTAGGCCTCAGTTTCTCCAACTGTAACATGAAAGGGCCGGCTGAATGGATTCCCGATCCCTCCTGCCAACTTCAGTTCTGAGCTCTCCAAGATGACTGGGTTTGAAGTGATCTCAGTCTCCCCCATCCCCGGGAGGCATGGAGGGTGAGCTGGAGGTGAGACATCTGGAAGGTCCTTTCTCCAAGGGAGGCTTCTGTCACGACAGAGAGCTGTGTCTCCTGACCATTTCTATCATATCACCAACAACTGCAGTAGCAGAAGAGCTAACTAATAATTCTCATTCTTTAAGCACTTGCTATGTGCTAGGCCCTTCATCTGCACGATCCCATTGAAGATCCCAAAAACGTTTGATAGGAGCCATTATTATCCCCACTCTCCAAGGGGGGACACTTGATGCTCAGAAAGAGTGGCCACAGGCACAAGCTAGTGAGGGAGAAGACTCGCCGGTTGTTCCCACATGCAAACTCAGCCTCAGGCCCTTCCCACACACACTGGACAGAAAGACAAGATGGTGGGATATACAAGGCAGACCTTAAGGATATTTTGTCCAACTTCTCTCCTGTTCACCCATTGCTTGGATGAGGAGACTGAGGCCTCAGAGCAAGGGTGCAAAGTCACTGTTATGGACTGAATTTTTCTGTCCCCTCCTAAATCATATATTGGAGCATGAACGCCCAATGCGATGGTGTTTGGAAATGGGGTCTTTGGGAGGTAGTGAGGGTTACATGAGGTCATGAGGGGGACCATGATGGGATTAGAGGACAGACCAGCATGTGCACAGGCTCTTTCTCTCTCTGCTACATGAGGACTCAACAAGAAAGGTGGCCATCTACAAACCAGGAAGAGAGCCCTCACCAGGGAATGGAATCAGGCAGCACCTTGACCTCCCAGCCCCCCCGAAACTGTGAGAAGTAACTTCCTGTTGCAGCCTGAGCCGACTAAGACAGACGCTCAGAGTGTTTATGATCGATCGGAGCCCCTAATGCTTGCCCAAATGAACAAAGGCCACCACCACTCACCTTGGTTTAAGAGAAATGCCCAGGGACATCCGAATTTCAGATAAACCACAAATCACTTTAAGCCCATGTCCCACGCAATATTTGATTGTCTAAAAGATGATTGTTTATTTGAAATTCATTTCTCTGAAATGTACCTGGGCATTCCGGTGTTTTATCTGACAACTTTATCACCCCACAGTTTCATTTCACCTCAGCACTGTAACAGCCCAATGATGGGGTCTTATGGGATTCTTACGTACGAGTCTGTCACTATGATTGTACTTTAATGGGGACCAAAATATTATCTCTGCCAGAGATTTACTGCGGAGGTTCAGTAGGTCCGTGCACAGAAAGGGCTCAAACCGATGCCTGGCACATAGAGAGGGCTATGTAAGTCTTAACTGGTGATAGGTATTATTAGTACTTTAAATATTTTAAACAGGGTTCGGCAAGAACCCTCATGGTGGAGGCAACCAGCAGGATCCTCAGCCCGGAGCAGACTGCAGGATTCAGGAATCCTCTCGCCCTGATGGGGGTCCCTCCCAGTGAGCTCCCGGGTCTCTGGTTCTCGGCATTGCAAAGAGGAAGAAACTGAGCTCCTCTGAAGCCTTAAGTCTTTCATGAGGGACATTGGGAGGCCACATGTTGGTTAATTGCTGTCCTAATTACTGGAGACACAGAAGATCCACAGAAGTGGGCCACAGAGCAGTGACCTCCAGGGAGGTCAGGAGAAGGACAACTGCATCCACTGGCATGCCCAACCCATGGTGGCAAACAGCATGTCTGAATGCTCCCTGGGAACAGCTGTCAAAGCCAAGGTGGGGGTGGGGAACCCCCACCATGAGAAATCCCTAACAAAATAAATCCCATTTTCAGATCTTGCTGTGGTGTCGAGCACCAAGTATGAAGCACGTCCCCACTTTATCTTACTTCCCTGGTAGAGTCACTCCAGAGGGTGCTACCCCGACTCCCTTTTCCAAAGGAAGCTGAGCTCAGAGAGGTTAAGAAATTTGGGCAGGTCACACAGTTTTTAAGATGTACTGCTGGGATTTAAAAATCAGGACTTTTGGGATCTGAGCTGGGCTGGGGAGAGGGGAGCAGGAAGGGCTGTCAGGAGGCTCAGCTTGGCTCCCACCACTCCTCGGGTCAGCTCGGCCTCCTTGACAGAACCTCAAGTGTCTGCGGGGTGTCCTCCTCTCCACCTGCTTGGGTCCTGGCCCCGGGGCTCACCTGGGCTGATATTGATGTCCGTCTGCGGAAAGGCCTGTGCAGAGAGGAGGGTCAGGGAGGCCGCCATGGCCCACAACCCCCACCTTTGCATCCCGAGGCCCGAGGAAGCCACCTTCAGGCCTGCGTGGAGGAGAGAGGCCCTTTCGCTGGAGCTCTCTTGAGAGCAGGCTGGGATCTGCTGGGATCTCAGGACAGCCTCCAGTCTCCTCCTCCTCCCCTCCCCTCTCTTCTCCCTCCTCCCTGGAGGGCTGTCTGAGTGACAGCTTGAGGGCCGCCCCTGGTCAGCCCCCTTCAGGGAACTAAGAGAAACCACCGGTCTGCTTCTGAGCCACCCTGTGGCCTTGGGCCTGTGCTCGCTTCTCTGAGACTCAGTTTTCTC